>VMDO01002145.1:64321-177415 GCA_007922755.1 Pedetes capensis
TTTTTTTTTTTTTTTTTTTTTTTTTTTTTTTTTTTTTTTTTTTTTTTTTTTTTTTTTGCTATGCAAAAGCTTATTAGTGCTTTGTAATCTCATTTGTTGATTCTTGGTGCAGTTTCCTGGGCAATTGGAGTCTTTTTAAGGAAGTACTTGCCTCTGCATATGTGTTGGATTGTGTTCCCCATCTTCTAGCAGTTTTAAGGTTGCTGGTTTATGTTGAGGTCTGTGATCCATTTTGAGCTGATTCTCATGCAGATTGAGAAGTATAGGTGTACTTTCATTCTTCTATCTATGGACATCCAATTTTCCCAGCACCATTTATTGAAAGGCTATCTTTTCTCCGATATAGGCCTTTGGCTCCTTTGTCAAATATCAGGTGGCTGTAGTTGTGTGGGTGCATATATATGTGGGTCTTCTATTCTGTTTCATTGATCTCCATCCCTGTTTTTGTGCAAGTAATAAGTTGTTTTTGCCACTATGGTCCTATATTATAGTCTAAAGTCAGTTATTGTGATGTCTCCTACCTCCTGCACTGTTTTTGCTGCTTGGGATTGTTTGGGCTATATGAGGCCTTTTGTGCATACATATGAATTTTAGGATTGTTTTTTCTACTTTTCTGTGAAATATATCATTGAAATTTTGATGGAGTTTACATTTACTTCTGTAGATTGCTTTTGGTCATATACCCTTTTTTACAAATTAATTCTTCCGATCCATGAGCAAAGGAGATCCAAATGAATGCAGAAATTATCAAACAGTATCATTAATATCTCATGCAAGTAAAATTTTGCTAAAGATCTTTCAAAAGCAACCACAGTAGTATATTATCAGGGAACTACTGGAAAATCAAGCTGGATTCAGAAGGGAGCATGGAACTAGGGACATCATTACTGATACCAGATGGATATTAGCCAAAAGCAGAGAATACCATAAATATGTCTATCTATGTTTTATTGACTATGCAAAGGAATTTGACTTTATGAATAACAACAAATTGTGGATAACATCGCAAAGAATAGGAATGCCAGAGCACTTAATTGTAATCATGGGGAATCTGTACATAGACCAGGAGGCAGTTATTCAAATAAAAGAAGGAAACATTGTCTGGTTTAAAGTCAGGAAAAGTGTATGTCAGTGCTGTATCCTTTCACCATACCTCTTTAATCTCTATGCTGAACAAATAGTCTGAGAAGCTGGACTTCATGAAGAAGAACATGGCATCAGGGTTGAAGGAAGCCTTATTAACAATCTGTGTTATACCGATGACACAACTTTGCTTGCTGAAAGTGAAGAGGATTTAAAGCATTTACTGATGAAGATCAAAGAACACAGCCTTCAGTATGGATTGCACCTCAACAACAAGAAAACAAAATCCTTACAACTGGGTCAGTAAGCAATTTTGTGATAAATGGAGAAAAGATTGAGGTTGTCCAAGATTTTGCTTTACTTGGTTCTAAAATCAACACCCATGGAAGCAGCAGTCAAAAATTAAAAGATGTGTTGCATTGGAAAAATCTGTGGCAAAAGACCTCTTTAAAGGATTGAAAAGTAAAGATGTCACAATGAAGACAAAGGTGCACCTGACTCATCCCATCATATTTTCAGTTGCAGCATATGCTTTTGATAATTGGACAGTGAATAAGGGAGAGAGGACAAGAATTGATGCTTTTGAATTATGGTGCTGGAGATAAATATTGAATATATCATGGACTGCCAAAAGAACAGATCCATCCTAGAAGAAGTGCAATGAGAGTGCTCCTTGAAAGCAAGGATGGCTAGACCGCATCTTACATATTTTGGACATGTAGTCAGGAAGGACCAATCCCTGGAGAAGGACATCATGTTTGGGAGAGTGGCAGGTTAATGAAATAAAGGAAAACCCTCAACTTAGATGGGTTGACACAGTGACTGCAACAATGGGCTTAAACGTAAAAAACATTGTGTGTATGGCACAATGTCGGGGAGTTTCATTCTGTTGTACATAGGGTAGTTATGAGTCTGACCTGACCCAATAGCACGTAACAACAACAACATGAGCAAGGGAGGTCTTTCCATCTTCTAGTATCGTCTACAATTTTTTTTCTTTAGTGTTTTGAAGTTTGTGTTGTAGAGGTCTTATGGATCTTTGGTTAGATTTATTGCTAAATATTTAAATTTTTGGTTGGTTATTGTGAATGTGATTTTTGTTTTTATTTTTTTCTCTTCCTGTTCATTATTTGTGTAAATGAATGATACTGATCTTTGTGTGTTAATTTTGTATCCTAATACTTTGCTAAAGGAGATAATTAGCTCTAAGAGCTTTCTAGTAGAGTTTTAGGGTCTTTTAAGTATAGGATCATGTCATCTGCACATGGGGATAATTTTCCCCCTTCATTCTCTGTTTGTACTTCTTTTATTTCTTTCTCTTGCTTGATTGCTTTGGCTAGCACTTCAATCATTATATTGAACAATAGAGGAGAGGGTGGATATCCTTGTCTTGTTCCTGATCTTAGAGGGAATGCTTTCAACTTCTCCCCATTTAATATAATGTTGGCTATAGGTTTGTCATATATAGCTTTTATGAAGTTGAGATATGTTCCTTCTATACCAAGTTTCTATATGATTTTTATCACAAAGGGATGTTGAGCTTTGTCAAAAAGGTTTTTCAGCATCAATTGAGATGATCATGTGATTTCTGTCTGTAAGTTTCTTGATACATTGAGTTATATTAATTGATTTGCATATGTCAAAATAGCATTGCATCTGTGGAATGAAGCCTACCTGATCATGGTGTACAAACTTTTTGATGCTGTATTCAATTTATGCTGTATTTAGTTTATGCTGTATTCAGTTTATGCTGTATTCATTAAGGATTTCTACTTTGGTGTTCACCAGGGAAATTGGTCTATAGTTTTCCTTTTTTTGTAGTGTCTTTGTTTGGTTTTGGTATCGGGATGATACTGGATTCATAGAATGAATTTGGAAGTATACTTTCTCTTTCTAGTTTATGGAATAGTTAAAGGAGAATAGGTAATAATTCTTCTTTAAAGATTTGATAGCATACAGCAGTGAACCTGTCAAGACCTGGGCTCTTCTTGGTTGGGAGGTTCTTTATTACTGCCTCAATTTCATTATTTGATATAGGTCTGTTTGTTTATATCTTCCCAATTTAATTTTGGTAGGTCATAAGTGTTAGAGCATTTATCCATTTCTTCTGTATTTTTTTTTTTTTGTGGGGAGAACAAGTTCTCAAAGTAGTCTCTGATGATCTTCTGTATTTTATTAGTATCAGTTGTTATGACCCCTTTTTCATCTCTAACTTTATTAATTTGGGCCTTTTCTCTCTTTTTTGGTGAGTTTGGCTAAGGATGTGTCAATTTTATTTCTCTTTTCAAAGAACCAACCCTTAGTTTCACTAATTTTTTTATTGTCCTTTAAATTTCTATTTTGTTAATCTCTGCTTTGATCTTAATTATTTCTTTTTGTGTGCTAGCTTTGGGATTGGCCTATTGCTGTTTTTCTAGTGCCTAACGGTATATCATTAAGTTACTTAGTTGGACTTTCCCTATCTTTTTAATGTAGGTACTCATGGCTATGAATTTCTCTCATAGAATTGACTTCACTATGTCCCATAGATTTTGGTAGGTTGTGTTTTCACTATCATTTGACTGAAGGAACTTATAAATTTCTGAATTCTTCAATGACCCATTAATCATTCAGAAATGTGTTATTTAACCTCCATACATTTGTAATATTCTTGTGGTTTTCCTTGCTATTGACTTTTAGTTTTATTCCATTGTGATCTTATCTCAGTTTTTTGTATTTGTTGAGACAAATTTTGTGGACTAACATATGGTCTATTTTAGAAAAAAATTCATATGATGCTGAGAAAAATGTGGATTTTCTCTCTGTTGGTGGAATATTCTATAGATATCTTTTAGGTCTAGTTGGTCTTTGGTATTGTTTAAGTACATCTTTTTTTTTTTCTTTGATGACCTGTCTGTTGAAGAGAATGGGGTGTTGAGGTCTCCCATTATTATTGTGTCTGGACCTATACGTTCCTTTATTGTCAGTAATATTTGTTTTATGAAGTTAAGGGCACTGATGTTTGGTGCATAAATATTGATTAACATTATGTCCTCTTGGTTGATTTTTCCATTTATTAATATGTAGTGATCTTCTTTGTTCCTCTGATTAATTTAGGATTGAAGTCAAGTTTTAAATAAATGGTATAGCTATCGCTACTTGTCTTTGGTTTCCACATGCTTGGTATATTGTTTTCTAACCCTTTGTTTTCAGTCTGTTTTGATCCTCATGAATGAGATGAGTCTCTTGAATTTCACATATTGGAAGTTTTTGTTTTTTGATCCATTTGGCCAACCGTTGCCTTTAAAATGAAATAAGACCATTGACATTTGGGCAATTATTGAGAGGAATTTGGTGTTTTCCGTGCTTTTGTTTGTTATTTCTCTATTGGGTTTTGATGTGGCTTATTCTTCACTTTGGTCCCTGTTCACATTAAGGTTTTGCTGGTTTATTCGGTTGAATATTCTTGCTTCTTTGTTAGTTTGGTTTGTTCATGAATTCCTCTCATGGATTTCATTCATTCCTGTGGTCTTGTATTTGAGGTTGTCTTTCTGCTTCTGTGTGTAGTATTTCTTTAAGCAACCTCTGCAATGCTGACTTCTTGTTGTTGTTGTTGTTAGGTGCTGTCCTGTCAAGTCTGACTCTTGTTTGAGGCCAAGTACTATTTAAGAATTTACTTGTGAGGCTGGGTGAAGAGGTGCACACCTGTAATCCCAGTAACTCAGGAGGTGGAGGCAGGTGAATTGCAGGTTTGAGGCCAGAGGCAGCCTGCATAATTTAGGGAGATCTTGTCTCAAAATAAAAACTTAAAAAATGGGCTAGGGGTGCAGCCCAGTGGCAGAGCACTTACAAAATATGTGTGGGGACCTGCGTTCACCTCCAAGTACCACAAAAAAAGAAGTTATCTGTGGGAAGAGGTTGTTAGGGATAGCGACAAATGAGTTTTGAGGATGAATATTGAAGATAATATAGGTATCAACTGCAGAAGGATGTAGGTCTGGTAGACAGGTGTGTGGGGAGTAGGAGAAAGTACAGGATTAGATAGGGACAAGTAATAAGAATAAGCACAAGAGGAATATTGAATTATGAGTGATAAAAGAGAAGACAAAATCATATACCTACTTATTTTTATATGAAATATATGTGTATGATTATATAAGCATTCCAAGAGGTATAGCAAGTACAAAGATGAAAGATCTCCTATTTTTGTTTTGACAAATAAATTTGGGAAATAGTGTTATTATTATTATCTGGGGTAATCTAGAAAGAATAATGGTTAAAATTCTTAACTAGTAAGAAGGAAAAGAAAAGCATAAAAGTGAACAAAAGAAGAACAAAAACAAAACAAAACCACAAGAAAATAAAACCTAAAAATCACACAAATGTACAAAAGAAAAGAAAAAAAAAAAAAAAACAGAAACAAACCAACCAGCACTGATTGGCTCAATCTGTCATCCAGTTCCTTGTGAGTCCTGCCTGCCCTGTGGGTGTGGCCAAACAGCAGGCACAGTCTTTGCTCCCCATCTCAGTTCCAGATCAGTTCTCAGAGTGGGCGTGTGCCCTGTCGTTCCCTCCACACATCCATGGGGAGATGCTGCTCTGAGCCCTCTGTCTCATGGACTGTCGCTATCCCCTTACTGCTCAGCCACTCATACCTGGGTGCTGCACTGCTGGGAACTACACCACGGTTAAACTCTTTCTCCCCAGTTCTTTCTCCCCCAGGGGTGTTGCAGCCAAACTAGTTGGGTCTGTGGTTTCAGCCCCGATGAACACAGCCCATGCTGTGGGTGAGCTGCTTGGGAAGTCTGTGCATCTAGGGGTTCCCAAGGTGACCTTCTTCTCGATGGGTCAAAGACCACCCAGGTGTCTGTTTGTTTGGAAATTAGTTTGGCTTCAGGGTGAACCTGGATGTTTCATCTTCTTAAGACCACAAAGCCTCCCTGACCCCAGGGTCTGTTCCTCTGCACTGCTGTACATTCAGACTTCTCTCCACAGAACAGCTACAGGCTCACTGGATGCACAGAGCCAGAGCTGGGCTGCCTGGAAAGTCCACTCAGCTGGAGGGTACCCAGCAGGAACCAACTCCTCAGGGTAGACGGCAGCACTCTTTAATGTTCACTTGTTTGTTTGTTTAACTGAGACCTACTCTGGCTCCTAGATAAGCCTGAATGCTGTAGTTCCTTAAGTGCTTGGGGCTGTGTCCCAGCTTTCTATGCAATGCCATAGATCATAGCAGCCAAGACCTCTGGCCTTGGACTCAGACACACCTCAGTTTGCCTCTTAACTTCATCACTTGCTATGTGCTCAGACCCTGAATAAATTGCTCACTGTGTCTAACCCTTGGTTTTCATATTTGTAAATATAGTTTAATCACCACTGTGTTAGTTTTCTATGGCTGTGAAACAAATTACCACAAACTTAGTGGTTTAAAACGGAACTCATGGGCTCATTGTTCTGTAGGTCCGAAGTCCAGGCACAGCATGGATGGAGCCTCTGCTCAAGGCCAAAGTCATGAGGATGTACCAGAACAGTGTATATCCCTCCCCACCTCTGTTCAGTGAGATCAAGATGGCGGCTCAAAATCAGTCATAACGGGAGAATTTGCTACGTGGAGATCAGCAAACAGGACAAGTCAAGATGACTCTTACCAGCTGGTTATTAAACATCTACTAGCAGAGCACACCATGGCTACTCCCCTCGCCCTGCAGCACCTCATAAACCCCTCCATTAGCACACTTATTCAAGTGTGTTGTATTTGTCCACTTTCCTGTCTTTTCTAGAATTCTGTGAGTACCATGAAGGGAGAGCACTGCAATTTTGTTCATCTCTGTATCTCCAGCGCAGAGCTTGGCACCTTGTGAATGTTCATTAAATACTTCAGAACAATGGAATGGAGAGAGGGGAAGAAGAGATAACAAAGGAATGAACAAGAATTTGGGCTTACGCAAGGAAGAGGACACCCGGGGGGTGGGAGAGAATGGCAGCTTGGGTTCAGAGCAAGACTGCTCCTATTTGGTTGGCTCCAGAACCACTGAGCAAGCAAGTGCAAAGGAAAAGCATGAGGCAGGCACTGCTACAGGTGGATCTGACCTCTCTTGGATTCTCTCAGAGGCTCCCAAAATTCAAGGGTCTTCTAGTCCCTGAGAGTAAGATGTCCTCTAAAAGCCAGAGGAAGGTAGAACTTAGAAAGAACTTGAGGAACATAGGTATTTGTTGCTTCTCTATGTGCTTATGGTTATATCAGCTCCAAAAAAACTTTCTTACTTTCTTTCTTTCTTTTGCAGTACTGGGGGTTGAAACCAGGGCCTCACACCTGCATGCTTTGCAAGGGCTGGACCACTGAGCTGCACCCCCAGCCCTTTTTTTTTTTTTTTTTTTTTTCACTTTTTGAGACAGGGTCTTGCTAAATTACACAGACTGCCCCTGGTCTCGAACTTGCGATCCTCCTGCCTCCACCTCCCCAGCCGCTGGGATTACAGGCGTGTGCCACCATGCCCACCTCCAAAAAACTTCTTCAATTGCCTTACTCAGTAAGCCACACTGCCCACGCCTTCCTCACAGACCAGGATGTGTGAAGTCTTGGTGTACCAGCACTGGGGAATCTCTGTAACTTCCTGTAGGGACCTGGATGTTTCCACATAGGCCCATTTAGGAGTTTTCTGGGAAAGGCTTGACTACAGACAATCACAACAGCCAATGAGATCTTCTGATACAAGTCCCAATTTCTGGATACTTCCATCTCTGCTGTAGACTCAAGATGGGGCAGGGTCTTCGGTCTTTTAGAGCTTCTTTTATTTATTCATTCATTCAACTATTCATTATGTGGGGAGTTGTGGTAGACATCGGAGATACAAAGATAAGAAGGCTCAAGGGACTTGGGGTGGAGGTGACATATAAGAAACAATTAGAGAGTCAAGTGCAGTGGCACACACCTGTAATCCCAGTGACTCGAGAGGCTGAGGCAGGAGGATTGCATGTTTGATGCCAAAGGTAGCCCTTGCAATTTAACAAGACCCTATCTCAAAATAAAAAAATTAAAAATAAATCAATAAAAATAAAGAGCGTGGTGCTTTCCAGGAGGCCACAAGCGTCACTTTGCAAAATTGGAGGTAGATAATTTGACTCACATGAGTTCAATAGATTCATGAGTTCATGATATAGAGTGCGAAGGAGGCTTAAAATAGGAAAGTGAAATATTGTATAAGTCTGTATAAGTGCTGTGATTATAAAGCTGTCTCCAAATGGCCTGTAGCAATTATTCTAAAATGCACAACAGCTGTATTTGTCCCCTTTCTGCCATTACTGAAATTTACACTGTCATTGCTCCAGAAGGAAGGCTTGGCACTAATGATAGGCTGGCTGACTATGGCTGGAGTGTGACAGACCTCTAGTTAGAGACTTTAAAGACCCAGAGCAGAGGACTAGGGAACTGTAAAGCTCCCAGAAAGCTGGTTTGTGGCTACGGATGTAGTCAGAGCGCCACCTTGTGGCGACTGTCATGCCTGCCTTAAAAAATTCCATGTTAGACAGGAAACTACACACAACCTATTTTAGTTTTTATTATACAGTGTATTTTTAGATAATTTGAAAGTCACTGCCCAGCACTATGGCACACTCTGGTAATTCCAACAACTCAAGAGGGCATTATAGGAAGATTTTGAGTTTGAGGCCAAAAACTGTCTGCACAACTTAGCACAATAAATACCTCAAAATAAATGTCTCAAAATAAAAGATAAAAACAGGCTGGGGGTGTGGCTGAGGGGTAGAATACTTGCCTAGCATGCAGTGACGCTCTGAGTTCAGTCCCTCAATACCCAGTACTGAAAAGAGAAGGAAGGATGGAAGAAAGGAGGGAAGGAAGGAAGGGAAGAAGGAAGGAAGGAGGGAAGGAAGGAAGGAAGGAAGGAAAGAAGGAAAGAAGGAAGGAAGGAAAAAAGGAAGGAAGGAAGGAAGTTACCGTTCTTGCTATGGCAGCACCTACACCAAAGTTGGACGATACAGATAAGATTCACAGGCAAGTTGTGTCTGTCCTCTATTCATGTCATTACTCTTTTACTTTTCTCTTAATTACCCTCTTTGGATTCCCCAACACCAGCCACACCAACCTATCCAGTCTATTTCCACTCAGCTTATAACTGTCACCTACTCCCCTGCTGCTACCTCTTTAACCTTGCCCCTTCTAACTTGTGCTCCCTAGGAGTTTCCTCCATGACTTCTTAAGGGGTAACTTCTCTACTCCCTTTCTCAGGGAAAGAATAAATAAAGTCTTGGTTGAGCCAGACATGGTGACACACACCTGGACATCAAGGCTCAGATAATCTTCCTTGGTTGCAGTTTGTCACATTTTAATGTCAGGAAAGTAACTTTGTCCTGACTCCATGAGGAGAGGGCAATGACTCTGCCTTGTTTTTTTGTTTTTTTGTTTTTGTTTTTTTCTTTTCTTTTCTTTCTTGTCTTTCTTTTCCTTTATTCTTCCTTCCTTCCTGCTTTCCTTTCTTCCTTCCTTCTTTCCTTTCTTTCTTTCTGTTTTTTCTTTTCTTTCTTTCTCTTTCCTGTTTTATTGAGATAAGATTTAACTATATAGCCCAGGCTGACCTCAAACTCTATAATCCTCTTGCTTCTACCTCCCAAGTAATTAGGTGTGCATCATATTGCCTGGCTGTATTTGGTACTTATCCTAGATGCTTCCCTATGCATATCTTCCTTTATCTGATTTATATCTGTTTATCTTTGCCTGCCGTTGTAGCCCTGTGGCATCCGATCCCGTCAGATCTCGGAAGCTAAGCAGGGTCGGGCCTGGTTAGTACCTGGATGGGAGACTGCTTGGGAACACCAGAAGCTGTAGGATTGGGAGAAGGACCTGGAAACCCCCTCCCAAAAATCAGTCTGCCATTGAAAACCCTATGAACAGCAGAGAAGCACTGACACAATAGTGTTTCCCCTGTTGTACAGAGGGTCGCTATGAGTTGGATACCAACTCGACAGCACCTAACAACAACAACAACAACATTTATCTGTAATAAAACATAACTGTGAGTGTAAACAGACTTAAGTTAGTTTTACAAGTTCTTATAGCTAACTATTGAAACTGAGAATGATTTGCGTGATTTGCGTGGGATCCTGAAATTTGCAATGGGTGTCAGAAGTAATCTTGTTTGGATGCTAAAATATCTCCAACTTTATAGTTGGCTAAACTCACAGTGGTAAATTTTTGCATGCTTGAGTGTGGTGGATGCTATCATGTGCTACCATGGTCCTCATTCAGGAATAAGACACTCTCACTCCCTCAGCTTCTGGAAGTATGGTAAGTATAAAGACCTTAACTGTTAGCCATTTTGAGAATGATCTCAGCTGAATACATATTATTTCAAGGTCATATCCTATTTTCAGGCTGTTCATATTCAATTGTTGAGTGATGTGGTGATATAAGATTTGGTCATGTCCCCCTTCCTAGGACAATGCTGAAGGGCTATTTCAACTCCAAAGCTGCCTGTAGGATCAGTTTAGGTCTTTGTAATGACTATATTGCAATTCAACTTCTCCCTCTACTTCTTTTCCTTATCTCTTGATCCCCAGATCAATAAAATAGCCGGTATACTAGAGTCTTCTTGGAGTTTACTTCCTGAGGATATAAATATGTGATGGTTGGTACAAAGAGTGATCCAAGATAACAGAAGTTAAGGTGGGATTTTGCAGTTGGATAACCTGACGTCTGGCTGGCAAGAGGACACCATTATCATAAGTAGTCCCTGTACTGGGTAGAAGTACAGCAGTTAAAAGTTTCACTGGTGGTGAATTAGAATGTCATGTTAGTATAAAGACATGGATTAGCTACTGCAATACCTAAGGTATTTGAGAATTGTGGGAGTAAGCAGTAAGTATAAAAACAGTGAAATTAAATACCTGTGGCTAAACTTGATTATTACCTGCAGCCATAGCCCTGTGGCATCCGATTCCGTCAGATCTCGGAAGCTAAGCAGGGTCAGGCCTGGTTAGTACCTGGATGGGAGACCTCCAGGGAACACCAGAAGCTGTAGGCTTGGGAGAAGGACCTGGCAACCCCCTCCCAAAAATCAATCTGCCATTGAAAACCCTATGAACAGCAGAGAAGCACTGACAAGTATTTCCCCTGTTGTACAGAGGGTTGCTATGAGTCGGATACCGACTTGACGGCACATAACAACAACAACAACAACAAACTTGATTATAAGAATAAGAAAAAGGAGAGAATAAGAAACCAAGAATTAAAAGCTAAATATAGCCAGGCATGGTGGCTCATGCCTATAATCCCAATGAGGGAAGCTAAGGCAAGAGGATCTCAGGTTCAAAATAAAAAAATTAAAAATGGGCTAGGGGTAAAGCCCAGGGGTAGAGCACTTGCAAAGTACCTGTGAGGCCCTGGGACAAAAGTCCCAGCAAAGGGTGTGTGGCCATTTTTGTGCTTTATTCAGACAGCAGGTCACAGTCACAGGATGGCGCAGAGTCGCCAAGGCTCTGACAGATATCTCTCCAGGCTTCTGGCCTTTGGAACCATAAACCAGAACTTGGGACAGATGGAGACACTCAAAACGAAGGAGGGAATTGTAAGAAGGTGAGAGGTAGAGAAGAGGATCCCCAAGTTCTTATATAAACTCTGTGTATTCTCTGGCTGGCTCTTCTACTACAAACACAAAACACCTCAAAAGGGAACAAAGGAATTAAACTGTCTCACAGGAGAGTTTACTTTAGTCTAACCAAATTAATTCACTGCTAAAACAAAAACAGCAGCACTCACTGGAGGAATAATTTGTGCACACGCACACACACACACACACACACACACACACACACACACTCACTCCACTCCTGCTGTTTAGATATAACCAAATCCATAGTATCAACAAAAATTTCATAATTTCCAGGATATAATCCAAAGTTACGTGATATAAAAAGAACTAAGGAAGAGCTGGTAGTGTAGCTCAATTGGAGAGATTTACCTAGCATGTACAATGCCCTGGGTTTGATCCCTAGTGTTACAAAACAATCAACACAGGCCATATCCAGATGTTGGACTAATACTATGTTTAGTGAAGTAAAGGAAAACATATTTGTGATAAAATAAAAAAAACAGAAAACCTAAACAGGTAGAAAATATAAACTAGAACAATAGGAAAATTTTGGAACCTAAAACATTCAGTATTTGAAATAAAAAAATCAATTTCATGTGTTTAATGTTGTTGTTGTTGTTAGGTGCCGTCGAGTGGGTATCCAACTCATAGCGACCCTCTGTACAACAGGGGAAACACTACTATCAGTGCTTCTCTGCTGTTCATAGGGTTTTCAATGGCAGATTGATTTTTGGGAGGGGGTTGCCGGTCCTTCTCCCAGCCTACAGCTTCTGGTGTTCCCAGGTGGTCTCCCATCCAGGTACTAACCAGGCCTGACCCTGCTTAGCTTCCGAGATCTGACGGGATCGGATGCCACAGGGCTATGGCTGCAGGCTATCTCAAAATAAGAAGTAAAAAATGGACTGGAGGTGCATCCCAGTGGTAGAGCACTTATAAAGTATGTGCAAAGCCTTGGATTCAACTCCTAAGTATAGCCAAAAAAGAAAGAATGAGAGAGAGAGAGAGAGAGAGAGAGAGAGAGAGAGAGAGAGAGAGAGAGAGAGAAAATCCCATCCCTAATATTAGAAAGATCATGGGCAAATTACTTAATTTTTTTAAGGGGGTCTGTTCAATTTTAAAATAGGTATTAATAATAATACCTCTCACCTCATAGGTTATTGTGAGGATGAAATGTGTTCCAACAAACCAAGCTCTCAAACACTGCCTGGCCTGTAAGTGTTCAGTAGTGTTAGCTATAACATCCTCTAAAAATGTTCTTTTTCCTTCCAGAGTCAAGTATCAGACCAGTAAAACATTTGGCATTTCTTTTCTTTTTTTAGGGTCTTGCTGTGTGACCCAGGCCATCCTAGAACTTGCTATGTAGACCAGGCAAGTTTCAAACTTGCACCTGTCCTCCTGCCTCAGCCTCTCAAATACTGCAATGATTACAGGTGTGTACCACCTTGCCTGGCTAACATTTGGCATTCCTAAAGCCAAACTGGTACAAGTTATTTTTTCCTCATCTGTTCTTTCAAATTCTAGAAGTTTGAGGAGGAAGATTTTTCACTTCAGTAATGCCCTTGCCCTGGGTGAAAAAAATTAAGTTACCTAGAGTCGCAATCTATGTCCTGCATTTTATAGAAATATATATATATATCTGCAGCCACATCACTGTGGCGTCCAGTCCTGTCAGATTTCAGAAGCTAAGTGGAGTCGGACCTGGTTAGTACTTGGATGGGAGAGACCACCTGGGAACACCAGGTGCTGTAGGCTTGGGAGAAGGACCCAGCAACCCACTCCCAAAAATCAATCTGCCATTGAAAACTCTGTGAATAGCAGAAAAGCACTGACAATAGTGTTTCATCTGTTGTACATAAGGTTGGTATGAGTTGGACACTGACTTGATGGCACCTAACAACAACACATATGTTGCTATTGTTAGGACACTTAAATGTGTACTAAAACCTAAGTGTATACTGTGTTTTTCTTAATAAACCCCACATTTTTCTTTACTTAATAAGCCACTCATTTCCTTAATAAACCCTAATTTTGCTTCACACTGATTCACCCTGGAGTTCTTTTCTATGGCGTAAGTCAAGATCTAGGCTTTCCCTGACTAGAGGTCCCTGAAAAGACCTCCTCAGGCCAAACTAAGGGCAACATGGAGCTGCAGCTCCTACCGCTGATGACAGCCATGTTTTCATGTTTCATAAGAGCCTTCAGTCTCATACAAAACTTTCCCCAAAAGCTGGGTGCTAAAAGGAAACTACTTGACAAAATAGACTTGCTAACTCCCTGGTCATGAACTAAAATCCAGATTCTTGGCACAGTGCATAAATCAATATTGTCATATTTTTCATTTATTTTATCTTGAAGATAGATTATCATTTCTACTGATTTGGAGAGAATGCTAAATCCTTGCTTCATGCAGAGTGGGTTATCTTCCGTAACCCCAAGGGACTTTTGTGTCTCGAGTATTTTGAGGGCACAGAGATTAGGGAAATGAGAATGGTACTATTTTGATCTTTATTTTAAAACAGTATGCTTTAGATCTTTTGTTTTCACTATTAACTCTTAACTGCCATGGCACTTCTGGGGTCACATATGTATGACCCCACAATGCACATACTCACGCTTAGGTTTAAGCGCTATAGAACCCCACCCATGTGCGGGTCTATTTTGATCCTATAATACCAGTTAAGGATTAAGTACTTATAAAGTGTATGTAAAATGACATAATGAACACCAGTATCAACCACCTAATTAGGAGACTAGAACATTGCTGTTATTTGTGAAATCTCTTGCATACCCCTTCCTCATGCCATCCTTTCCCTTTCTCAAGGCTACTATTATCAATTTGGTTTTTATAATGTTCTTGCTTTTATTCGTAGTTTGTTGTTGTTGTTAGGTGCCGTCAAGTCCTGTCTGCCTCATAGCTACCCTCATAGGGTTTTCAATGGTTGGTTGTTTTGGGATTGTCTCGGAAGTGGATTGCCACATCCTTCTCCCATTTTTGAGGTGCTGGGAATTGAACTCAGGACCTCAGAGACTGCAGGGCAGCGCTCTATCATCTGAGCTAAATTCCAGTCTTGTATTTATCTACCTGGGCAACATATTATATTTTTGTAATTACTATAAATAGAATCATGTTGTATGTCATCTTCTGTGACTTGCTTTTTGTTTTCTTTTTTGCAGTAGTTGGGCATTGAACCCACACAAACTTTGCAAGCTGCATCCTTAGCCCATTTTTTAAATTTTTTATATTCAGATAAAGTCTCGCTAAGTTATATAGGCTGCCTCTGGCCTCAGACCTTGGATTCTCCTGCCTCTGCCTCCCAAGCCCCTAGGATTATAGACATGTGCCACTGTACCTGGCTTGTGACTTGCTTTTTGCCTCACAACTCTAATTTTCCTTCAATGCTTTCAAGATTCACATAGCTGCAATTCGTTCATTTTCAATGCTATCATGTTCTATCCAATGACCATACAACAATTTATTAATTTTACTCTTGATATACATTTCTTTCCTATTTTGTTTTGTTAAAAATGCTATGAGCACTTCTGTAGAAATATCTCAGCACAAATGTGCAAGGTTTCTTTGATTTTTTGTTTGGTGTTTAGTTTTTTGTTTGTTTTGGTTTTTGTTTTATAGAGTCTCATTACATAGCTCAGAATGGCCTGGAACTTGCTCTGTAATCCAAGGTGACCTTGAACTCGTGATCCTCCTGCCTTTGTCTCCTAAGTGCTAGGATTATAGGCATGCGCCACCATGCCTGGCAAGTGTGCAAGTTTTTCTAGGATCCTTAGAAATTGCTGGCCATGAAGCATGCACAATTTCAAATTTTAGTACTTAATGTCAAATTGCCTTCCAAAGTGCTTATATTAATTCACACTCCCATCGTATAAGTGTTCACCTGTCGCTCCACATTAAACAACACTTGGTATTGTGGTATTTCAAAATGTCTGCCCATCATGAGGTAAGCATGGAAGTCTATCTTTTTGCATTTTAATTCATGTGTCCCTGATTACCAATGACTTCAGCACCTCTGTATGACTGCATTTCCTTTGCTATGAAATGCCACTCAATTGTTTGGCAATTTTTCTATTTCATTACCTTTTTTCTTTTATTTTATAGGAGTTTTCATCGATTTTAAATTAGTACTTCTCAAGTGATAGAGAATTTGCATCTTAAACATTTGGCAGGCTGGAAATACAGCTCAGAGACACAGTGCTTGCCTTGCATGCACAAGCTCCTGGGTTTAATCCCTAGCACTGAAAAAAAAAAAAATCCCAATGTCTTGAGATATTTCTTGGTCACAACTGGTATTTAGTAGCTTGAGGCCAGGGATCCTACAAGGCACAGAGCAACCTCCAACAAAGAACTATCTGGGTCAATATGTTTACAGTACCAGGATTGAGAAACTTTGTTCTAGATGTTAATGTTTCATCGGTTTTATGTGTTATATTTTCTTCCAGTTTAGATGTATTATTTCCCCTATGGTATATTATTTTTTGTTTGTTTGTTTCTGACTCATTGGTGTTCACATTACAGGAATGTGCCATCATGCCTGGCTTCATGGTAGTTTTGGGTGAGGAGAAATTCTTAGCTTTAACATAACTGGATTTATTAATCTTCTCTTTTGTAGATTGTGTCATGTCTGATTTAAGAAAATCCTATTGTTGTTAGCTGCTGTTGAGTTGGGTCTGACTCATAGCAACACTATGTACAGCAGAATGAAACACTACTCAAGACTGTGCCATCCCTGGCACTATGGTCAGCGCTTCTCTGCTATTCAAAGGGTTTTTGATGGCTAATTGCTTTGGGAGTGGGCTGCCAGGTCCTTCTCCCAAGCCTACAGCACCCAGTATTCCCAATCCAAGGACTCACCAGTCCAGATCCTGCTTAGCTTCCAAGATCTGATGAGATTGGATGCCAGAATGGTACAGCTACAGGCACCTACACTTATACATGGTCTAATTTTTTAACTTAAAGTTATAACAGAAATATACATATTCTTTCTTCCTTTGTAAGAGAGGCTATTTTCCAGGTTTAGCTTAGTTGGTAGAGTGTTTAGTTAGCGTGCATCGAGGCCTTGGATTTGAGCCCCAGCACTGCCCACACACACACACACACACACACACACAAAAGGAGAGGCTATTGTCCTAGCTTCTGAAGAGATGGCCCTTTAATACATTTCTGACTAGATTATTTCTGGGAAGATATCCATTGCTGAAACACTAGTCACACCTGTCAATTACCTGTACCCTTCAGTTTTCAAATCTAACTGCTCGGAGGCCCTTGGCAAAATCTTTTCACAGAGGAAAAATATAAGTACATGTTTCTTTCCTGTATTCTTTTCCTAACACTTCCCCTTCATTCTCACCCCTTCACTCCACACAAGCACTCAATAATGTTTAAGTGGGATTATTTTATAGGAATACTAACTATATTTTGGGGCTCAGGTAAATCTGTAAGAGAAAGATGACTCTGAAAATAACTTAGCATTGGGATTAAAAGGTTTTCCAGGAAAGGAAAAAAAGGAATTGAATTTCTTCTCTGAGAAAATACTCTGAAAATTATCCCCCTCCCTTCTTTTAAATATGTCAGTCATTTGCTATTGCTCCTTATTAATATAATTTCATTCCTCCACCAAATACTCTTGAAGTGATAATTGACTAACACTGTAATAATTCTGAACCCTTCACCTATGGGCCCATGAGAGGAATGAGAAGGGATTTTCCTTGAGAAGGGATAGTCTATGATATCCACTAACTTTTTTCCTATCCTGGGGATTGAACTCAGTGTCTTGCACATGCTAAGCAGAAGTCCACCTTTGATATTTCATTAGTGTGAGGCTTGCCAGCTGATGGCTAAGCACTCATGTCAATAACTAAATAGTGTGGTTGAAGCCACTGTGGTGCATGCTTGTAATCTCAGCAACCTGGGAGGCTGAGGCAGGAGGATGGTGAGTTCTAGGCCAGAGGGAGCCTGTGCACCCTTGAGAGACCCTGTCTCAAAATAAAAAAGGGGATGGGGCTGCAGTTCAGTGATAGAGCACTTGCCTAGCATGAATGAGACCTTGGATTCAACTTCCCAGTGCTGCAAAAAAAATATAAATACATACATAAATAAATAATAGTATGGTTGAATAGGCTGACTGGCTGATTACCATGTCTAGCACCACAAGGAAGCTAAGAGTACTTATCAGATCTGGTTAGATGAAATTCATTAGCTCTGGTGTCCTGTTTAAAACCCTAGAGTAGAAAGAGAGTCTTAATCAAAATTCGGGGCCCATATTTACCAAAGAGCCTATATTTACTTCTTTCAGAAAAATGGCTATAAGAGGCCTCTGGTGGGCTTTTTAGGAAATTTCATGAACAAGGGTCTTGAAATCACTTGCTTTCATTAAATAAACCATTGACCCAGAGAGGTAGTAAACACATAAAAATAGAGCTTTCTATTAGCGTAAAATATGCAAAGCTGCAAATAAATTAGACGCCAAAAACAACTTGCCTGGCATGATGGCTTGTTGTTGTTAGGTGCTGTCAAGTCGGTATCCGACTCATAGCGGCCCTTTAGGGTTTTCAATGGCTGACTGTTTCGGGATTGCCTTGGGAGTGGATTGCCAGGTCCTTCTCCCATTTTTGCAGTGCTGGGAATTGAACTCGGGTCCTCAGAGACTGCAACACACACCTATAATTCCAGTTATTCAGGGTGTTATCGGGGAGACAAGGGGAGCACAGGTCCGGGAATCTGGCAGCAAAACTTCGTATTCGGCGTATAAAATAATTTGCATCAGACACATAAATTATAGTAGAAAATATAGATAGGATTTATTAAAAGCTAGTACACCTTTAAGGAATAATTGCAGGGAAAACTGAGGCACCTGGAGAAGTTTAGATCCATCTGGAAAGGATTTGGGGAAAACCTCAATTCCCTGGGTGAATTGGCATGAGGATATTTCTATGCCCCAGGGGAAGGTAAAGCCAAGAGATTAGGAGAGCAGACCAGGCTTCTAAAAGTGCGTTGGGTAGACAGAGAAGATGGTGGCCTGAGAGAAGAGGAGGCTTGTGTGGAACTGCCCCAGAGAAGGAGGAAGCATTCACCTGGTAGGAGAGCAAGGGGAGGGTGAGGAGCAAAAAGAGACAGGAGAGGAAGGAAGAAAAGGGAAGAGAGAGCATATGGGCTCATGTTCCCTCTAGTTAATTCATACTACAGCCAATTGGTGGCCAGACTAGAGCAATGGTACAGGAAGTACTGTGAAACTGGGCACATCCAGTGTGATGTCATCCCCAGGCTCCCAGCTCTAGTCACCCAGGGTAACTTGAGCCTTTGAAGCAAGAACTCAAAACCTCCTCTCCAAAATGCCCCCTGTTTGAATGAGGGTGAATTAGGATGGAGCCTGCCTGCAGCTGTAGCCCTGTGGCATCTGATCCCATCAGATCTCGGAAGCTAAGCAGGGTCAGGCCTGGTTAGTACCTGGATGGGAGACCACCTGGGAACACCAGAAGCTGTAGGCTTGGGAGAAGGATCTGGCAACCCCCTCCCAAAAATCAATCTGCCATTGAAAACCCTATGAACAGCAGAGAAGCACTGACAATAGTGTTTCCCCTGTTGTACAGAGGGTTGCTATGAGTCGGATACCGACTCGCCGGCACCTAACAACAACAACAGGATGGAGCCTAGGGCCTTTGTTTTGTAAAATGGCTCAATGGCTTGGATCAGGGTGTGCGATGCATTAGAAAATGTCTTTTTAATGTCCTTAGAGACACAGATGGCTTCATCTACTGAAAGTGTGCCCGAAGACCACTTCCCACTCAAGAACTTGCATGAGAGATTTGAATAAGTGGAAGGACAGAGTGGCTGCCTCCGAAAATGAGAACAGCAGCAAGGTACAGCAAGATGGCTCCTTATATGGGGGTAGAGTGGAATTTTCCACTTGAGGTGTAGGTTAGGGGGGAATTTCTGCCACAAACAGAGCCACCCCTGACCGAGCCATTTTTAAATCGGATTATGTCCAAAGGGGGAGAGCCTGGGGACAGAAGAGATAATAGATTAAGTAAGGCAGGGCAATACCAAGAAGCCAAGTTAAGTATTCAAAATGACCTTCCTTGAGGCAGAAACGAAACTTGACTTATGAAATGGCGGCTGAAAACCAAGATGGCTGTACATAAAATGCCAATATCTACTGTGGCCAAAGGACAGGAGCCATTTTCAATCCCCTTTTCCTCTGTATTGCCTGTTAATGGCTACCTTACTACCTAACAAGGAGACACAGGCAGGTGGATTGCAAATTCGAGGCCAGCCTGGAGTATGTAGGAGTATGCCTCTGTCTCAAACAAAACAAAACCCAAACCCCAAAACAAAACAAAACAAAATGGAAACTAGACTCAAATCAACTTACCATGCAGTGGTCTCTTATAAACCATACCTCTGAAAAAGGTTGTTTGGTAAACATAGGCCCTGAGTTTTTGTTTGTTTGTTTGTTTTGCAGGGTTACAGTACTGGGGGTTGAACCTGGGGCCTCACACATGGTGGTGGTGGTGGTGTTAGGTGCCATCAAGTTGGTATCCAACTCATAGCAACCCTACTGTACGTACAACAGACAGTGAAACACTATTGTCAGTGCTTCTCTGCTATTCATAGGGCTTTTAATGGCAGATGGATTTGTGGGAGTGGGTTGCCAGATCCTTCTCTCAAGCCTACAATATCTGGTGTTCCCAGGCAGTCTCCCATCTAAGTACTAACCAGGCCCCATCCTGCTTAGCTTCGAGATCTGAGGGGATTGGTCACCACAGGACTAAGGCTACAGGCTCACACATGGTAGGCAAGTGCTTACCACTGAGCTAGACTCCAGCCTCTTTTTTCATTTTTCATTTATTTATTTTATTTTATTAATTAATTTATTTTTTGCGGTACTGGGGATTGAACCCAGCACCTCACGCTTGCAAGCTCTGCAAGTGCTAGACCACTGAGCTGCAAACCCAGCCCTTTTTTTTTTACTTTTTGAGACAGGGTCTCGCTAAGTTACACAGACTGCCTCTGGTCTCGAACTTTCGATCCTCCTGCCTCTGCCTCCCTAGCCACGGGATTACAGGCATGCACCACCTTTATTTTTTATTTTGAGACAAGGTATCACTAAATTACGCACGGTGCCTCTGGCCTTGAACCTGCAATCCACTTGGCTCAGTCTCCTGAGTTACTGGGATTCCAGGCTTGCACCACATCCCCCAGCTCTGACTTTTTGAGAAAGGCGGCAAGTGTGACAGGTGTATTGTCCTGATGTTAGCTGATAAGTGAGGCAGACACCTTTGGGGCAAATTCCTTAGTTACTGCACTTTCAAAGTGTCCTTTTCCTTCAGCTAAAACTTTATGATGCTAGCTAAGCATGGACAGAGGCGTTCCTGTCCATTTTAACCTTTTAAACATGTGCTCCATGACCTTGAGCTAAGGATGCCCCCAATTGTTTGTTATCTTCTTAAATTATAACCCTAAATGAAGCTCTTTCAGAAAGGTACTCTTGGAAATGTCACAATGAAAAGCATGTCAGAATGAATCACATTAAGGTGTACATTAAAGATTTCCAATTAAAAACAAAAAAGAAATGTACTCTTTAACTGAGCACACTCAGGAATTTGACACCTTCCCCCAAAGTAAAAGTGCCTTCCTATAGGAATACATGTAAGTTCCCAGCATAAAATCTTCACACTTCTTTTGTCCAAGGAAGGCATTGCTTTGGAAATAATTTTCCAATAATGCTTTCCTTACCTTTCTAACAATGCTTTCCTTTCCTTCTGCAGGTTATAAATCTTTCTTCACTTCTGTCTTGGCCTTGCTTATTTTGGGTTTGCACTCACAAAGATGTGAACCCAGTTTTATGGAGAGGCTACAGTGACATATTTGCATCTAAGACCACGAACACAGGCTTTGAGTATTTTTTAAAAAAAGAAAAAGACAAAGCCACAAAAAGTCCTACGACCTTCAGCCAAGACCATAGTCTGCCTATTGAATGGGGAAGATTCTGAGGCACTATCACTGCTGTTAATGCTAACTTGCTTGTTACCTAGCAAAGATAGGGGGCCCTTGTATCTCCAGGTGATGCAAGTAGCCTAGTCTCTGACAGTAATCAGACCTCTTGTGGGGGCTGCACTTGACCCATACCTATTTCCCTGTGCCACAAAATGTGCTCCCATGCACACTAGATGTCTTTCGTCGAAACATCACAATCACAGGGACAACAATGTTAGCAGCACAGGTAAGCCCACTGTCCTTACAAAATTTGCACTTAAACTGCCAACTGGAAGCCAAACTAGTGCAATACCACAGTCAATATTTTAAAACCACAAACAAAACAAAACCCCTGCCATTCTATACCACGCCTCCAAGCAGGTTTTGGACAGTCAACAAGTATCCCTCAGTGGATTGTCACGACACATTTGTATCTGAAATGTGGCATATGGTTTAGTGGTTGTAATTTCCAACAAATTATTGAAAATACAACTCAATTGGGCCATCTAACTTTTGACGTGACATCCTAAATACGTGGATCTAACTTAACGAAATATGACAAAAATGTCAGTTTGAACGCCTAAAATTATGAAATGGGAACACGGGGCAATTCTTGACTCGTCTGTGGGGAGGACACAGCCAGAGGTCGAGCACAGAAACGAGCAGGTCTTGCACGCAGGGGAAGAAGAACGAGACTAGGGCACGCAGCCGCCTCGCTGCCCACTTCCTGGGCATAGACTACGCAAAGCGAAACCGGCTAGAGCGCCCCCGCTGACCGTTAGCCGGGAGGCGGGGTCTCGGTCACGTGGCCAGCCCCGGTCAGTGCCGGGCGTGGGGGGAGTGCGCTGAGCGCCCCGGCCGCCCCCCGGGGGCGCGCCCTGCGTGCGCGCGCAGGCCGGGGGGCGGGGCGTGTGGGCGGGGCCTCCAGCGCGCGCGGTGGGCGGGGGCGAAACGGGGACGCAGCAGGGGCCGGAGAGGGCGCGGGCGCCGGCGGGGGTGGGGCCTCCAGATGCTCCTGGACTAGCGGGGGCGGCGGGGGCGGCGGCAGCGGCGGAGGTGGCGGGAGCCGGCTGACTCGCGGAGGGGCGTCTCGGCCATGACTGCGGAGCTGCAGCAGGACGACGCGGCCGGAGCGGCCGACGGCCACGGCTCGGTGAGCCTGCCGCACGAGGAGAGGCGGGGGCGGCCTTCGGGGCCGAGAGGGGCGCGCTGGGCTCCGAGGGGCGCGGTGCACCGGGCCCCGAGCGGCGGAGGCCCGGCGGGGCCGGCGGGGCCTGCGGGGCGGTGGGCGGCCGCGGGGCAGCCCGAGCGGGGGTGCGGGGGTGTGTCGGGAGGGATGAGGCTGGCGCTCCGGGAAGGCTGCGGCGTCGGTGCGAGGCTCGGGTCGCGCAGGTGGAGGACCTGCCCCGCGGGTCTGCGGGCGAGCTGGGGCCGGAGGGGGGCCTGGGGACTGCGAGCGCCCGCACGGAAGGGCTGCACGTGAAGTTGAATGCAGCAGGAGGTCGCCGGGAGCGTGCTCCGGGGCCCCGACCCGCAGTGGGAAACTTCGGTAAAGGGCCGGCTTGGTGGTTTATGTTTTGACTCAAATCATTTTCATGGCAGTGCTGTCTTAAAGAGTCTTGAGCAGACTGAAGTTACTTTGCTAAAAGCCAGGTTTATCAACAAAGTGAAAGACCCGGGTTCCCAGTTACTACCATCTTCCTCCCTCCCTCTTCTCTTCCTTCCCAGACCTGCTTTTTTTTTTTTTTTTTTTTTTTTTTTAAGGAGATCAGCTCCACCATTATATTGCATTCATCACTTTAGATTTGGAAGGAGGGGAGCAGCGCGGTGAACAGAAGTTGCACAGATTAGGCTCTGCTGCTGCTGGTATAAGAAGGTTGAAAATCAGTACAAGGACTTCTGGCCTAAGATGGCGAGAGAGTGAAAGAACACTGGTTTTGAGAAAATCAAAAGGCTAACGTCTGTGTGAAGACACTTGGGAAGTGGGCAATCTGAGAATGTCTTTTAATGTTACTTTGGAATGTTATGATTTAACACGATGTCCTCCCCCCTCAGGTATTGCCCTTTTTCTAGACAGAATGGGAGGGAAATCAGTGCTGAATATGAAAATATGAGTTTGGAAGTGAGAAATTTCGTCAGATATTTATAATACACAGCTCTCAGATAATGCCAACTGAGAAACCTTTTATACCATTCAATTTAATTAATTAATTAGTTTACTGACTACCATGCTGAGAGTGGAACCTAGAGCCTGAACTGTATCTCCAACCCCCTTTTTTATTCTTTCGATACACTCAGGAGTCCAGAAGTTTATAACATAGACATGCTTTTAAAAATCCAAGTGGAGCCTAGCGCACATGCCTGTAATCCCAGCAACTTGGGAGGTTGAGGCAGGAGGATTGCAAGTTCGAGGTTAGAGGGAGCCTGTGTAACTTGGCGAGACCCTGTCTCAAAAAGTAAAAAAAAAAAAAAAGAGTGGCTGGGGGTGCACCTCAGTGGTGGAGCACTCTGGGTTCGGTCCTCCAGGATGGGGGAAGAAACAAAACAAACCTAATGTAGAAAAAGATACCTGGAAGCTATGGGCTCCAAAGTGAAAGCATGTGGATGGTGTTTCACCTGCTGATTTCTGATGGAAATATTATTGTTAGATGTACACCAGTGCCTTTTGGAATTTGAGTTAGGATTTTTCTGTGTTTGGTTTCAGAGATCAATTCTATTTGTTTTTAGGACAGTGACTTAAAAACAGGTGGGAAAATTTTAGTTTTGAGACAGTCATATTGATTTAGAGAAGAGACTATTTTAAGAGAGAGCAAGTCATGTTTAAATTTGTCCGGACTCTGTCATTTAAGACCATGTGCCTGTTAATCAGTGGCACCTTCTTTATGTCTGCCACAGTTTGAGTCGTGAGCCCTATTTCAGCATTCTCTATTTGAGAGTTTGTATGTGAGGTGTTTGATGAGCATTTGTATGTAAGTCATAGCTATTTTGGGAAGGCTTGGCACTCCAGTGGCTGTGGCTGGCTGCAGTGCCCTGATTCCTGGTGACCTGCACAGTGATGACATTTACTGTTCTTCCCAGTGATTTGCCCTATCCTGACAGATGATAAATTTGGAATGCTTGATAACATTTGCCCTTTTTGTTTTCCCTAATGTAAACTCCTTGAAGTTAGCAGATTAGGTTGAAGGAACTTAATACAGGGAACACACCTTTTATATCTTGGAAGATTTTAATAACTTCCTCCTCTTGATAAGTTTTATTAGAATGGATTCTTTCATTTTGAATTCTCTGAGGCAAGCATTCTACTCTTAAAAGGTCTTTAATTGTTCTCCTTGAGAAGAGCTGTCTTCCTCTGATACTGAGAAGCTATTTAAAACCTACAGTGCTCCCCTTCCTCTATTGGTTGGTCATTTGTACAGGAAACAAACAAAGCCCTTTATAGGCTCCCAAGTGAGAGTGAGAGAAAAATGTAGTGCTCTTAGTGTGTACTGAAATCTGAGTGAACACTTTGTGCTATCACTGAATCCCCCAGACTGATTACTCCTGAAGATTACCTAATGACAGATTCCTGCCTTTTAATCAGTTTTTGACTTAGATAAAAACCAGCAGGAAGGTTTACTGTTAGTGTAAGATAAACAGCTTAAAGTCAGTTTAGTTCTTATAAATCTGTCATTCTTGGCAGCAGTACTTAGGGTTCACAACACCCATTCATTTCCTGCCCCCCATCCCTGTGCTGGGGATTGGACCCAGGACCTTGTGCATGCTAGGCAAGCACTTTACCACTGTGCTGCATGACCTTTTTGCTTTTTCTTGATTTACTGACTTTTGAGTTCCTTTTATTTTGTTTCATTAATTGTGGTTTTTTACATCACTAAGTCAGTAATTGATTGGATTCACAAGTCTCATACTGTCTTAGCTACAGTTATAGTTCACACAGTGAGTACAGTATTTTTAAGACACTCATAGATAACCTCTCACTGGGCAAGCTCTATGTTTTCTTTCATCAGTGAAATTTACACCAATTACAAAGTGAAGCAGGTGCTTTCCAAGGAAAATGATGCTATTAGTAATAGTTAATATTAATTGAGCATATGCTATATTCCAGACTCTGTATGCCCAGAAAATAACATGTCTTTTCTCAATACTATGACAGTTCTGTGAAGTTTCTAGGGGAGAGAAGGCTTATACTTGTTAAATAATTTGTCTGAGTCATCCAGCCAGGGTATGTTAGTTACTGCAGGGTTGAACCTAGGCAATTCTGAGTCCCAAGAGCCCAAGACATCCCTGGTCTCATCTCATCTTGTCTCTTTCTCTTTCTCCTTCTCTTCTATTTTCTTTTTTCACCCCCCCCCACCCCCAGTAATTGGGGATTAAACTCAGGGTTTCACATACGATTTGTAAGTACTGTACACTGAGCTGCATCCTCAGCCCAGTTTTTATTTTTTATCTTGCAACAGAGTCTCCCTAAGTTACACAGGCTGCCTCTGGCCTCAGTCCTGTGATCCTCTTGCCTCTGCCTTCCAAGTTGCTGGATTTACAGGCATGAGCTGCTGCACCCGACCTCTTTTCTTCTCTTCTTCTCCCTCCTCCTTTCCCTTCTTCCTTCCTTCTTTTCTTCCTTTGTTCCTCTCATCCATCCCTCCTTAGTGTTTTTTTTTTTTTTTTTTTTTTTTTTTTGAGACAGGTTTTTGCTGACTAGCCCAGGCTGGCCTGCAACTCACTATGTAGCCCAGGCTGGCCTCAAAATTGGGTTGATCCTCCTGCCTCAGTGTCCCAAGTGCTGGGGTTACAGGTGTGTGCCTCCACACCTGGCTTCCCTTTTTCTTTTATTGACGGGGTCTTGCTATGTAGCCTCCTGCCTAGGTGTCCCACCCTGCTGGCTCCAACCTTTTTATGTTTTTTTCTGCAGCGAGAGTTTTTTTTTTTTTTTTTGAACCATTTAAATTTTGTTCATCCTTGCTCCTCCAGCAACCGGCCATCTTCTAGTGTGGCAGCTTTACTCCAAAGTGAGTATTATTATTTTATTTATTTATTTGCAGTGCTGGAACTAGAACTCAGAGTTCTGGCATGCTAGGAAAGCAGTCTACCACTGAGCTACATCCCCAGCCTCCTATTTCCTTTTCCTTTCTACTTTTGAGACAGCTGGCCTCATTCATATATCCTCCCTGCCTCTACCTTCCAAATGCTGGGATAAAAGCTTGCACCATCATGCCCAGCTCCTGGTCCTATTTCTTAGTTGATGGATCCGTTGTCTTGGCACAGAATCTTTGCATTTACTCTCCTAATGGCTTCTCTAGAACTCTTGCAATGCTTTAAACTTTTAAATTCATCTCCTGCACTGTTTCTAAATACACGACCTTCCTTCCTGCTTGCCAGCCCCTGGCTTCTCAGGAGAGCTCTGTTTCGTTTTGTCCAGTCTCCTTCCGCAGCATCTCCTTTTATTCCAGTGAAAGAATTACACTTCCTTCTTCCCCACTTCATTTAAAGACAAGCCTAGATGAGCAATGGGTTTTGTTTTTGGTTTTTGGCGGTATTGGGAGTGGTTGAACCCAGGGGCTTGCCCTACTAGGTAAGTGCTCCACCACTGAGCAGCACCTCCCCTACCCCTTTCATTTTGTTTTTTAAGACAGTGTCTTGCTAAGTTGCACAGGCTTTCTCTGGTCTCAAACTTGGGATCCTCCTGTCTCTGACTCCCAAGTTGCTAGAATTACAGGAGTGTGCTACAGTGATCAGTGGTTCTTACTGAGAAGAGATTTTGCACTCGAGGAGATATTTGGCAATGTCTGGAGATAGTTTGGAATTGTGACTACGATGAGAGGATGCTCCTGACATTTAGTGGTTAAAACTTTGTACCATGTACAGGATGATGTTATTATTAGGTGCCATCAAATTGGGTTGGACTCATAGTGACCCTTTGTACAACAAAATAAAACTCCTGGACACTGTGCCATACCTGGCACTATGTCAGTGCTTCCCTGCTATTCACAGAGTTTGTTTCAGAAGTCAGCTGCCAGGTGCTTCTCCCATTTTTAACATGGTGGGGATCGAACCCAGGGCTTCAGAGAGCTACCAACTGAGCTAAAACCCAGCATGTATAGGACAGCCCCCTCTGAAGGAGTTATATGACCTGAAATGTAAATAGTGTGGAGCTTGAGAAACTCTAATCTAAATAATGTCTTTGCTCACTCTCTTCTGTCACTTCTTCTTTCTCCTAGTCTAACTCCCCAAAAGCTTCGCTGTCTTCTACTCAACGTACTACCCAATGGACCGGCAGCTGCCACATCACCTAGAATTTAGAAGTGCAGGAATTTGGGTGCGGTAGAGGCAACTTGCATTGCTCCTCCACCTCATGTGTGTACATCTCTTCCCAGTTCTGTGTTCTGATTGGTTGGAACACCAGCGTGGGAGGGTTGATATCAAGGAAACCAGCAGGCACTGTACATCAGTACGGATTCTGCCTGTTGACAGGATCCCTTGGTGACTCATGTGCACATTAAATTTTGAGAAGCACAGAATTCCTATTCTGCTGTACATGCTGGTTCACAATCCTGAAACAAAAGAATAACAACAAAATTCTCTGCTGCCCTGTCCAGTTATTGTCTTCTTCACTTCACTTTGTTTACCTTTAGAATGAAGTTTCCAAATCCACCTGTGTTTTTTCTAAAACATTTTTTCCAATGACAATTTAATTCAAATTTAATGTAGAAAACTTGGAAAATACAGACCTGCGTAGGATTAACTCTTAGCTGATAGGAGGTGAGGCAGATTGGTTCCTAGATAACAGTGCAGAGACTGAGGTGACAACAGCTTCTGCAGAAAGCCCTGTTATGAGATGGCTGTGCTGTCCATTCTGGGCTCCAGCAAGACGAGTGCTGATTGGCCAGTGGCCTGCAGAGAAGCTGATCAGGCAGCTGTAGTTCATTGTGGGGCAGTGAGTGGTTTTTTAATCAGCATCTGCTAGGCCCTAACAGTGAAGCTTGCTAGAGTAGACTTTTAATAAGAATTCGCTATTATTGAAAGAAGCTGACCTCTCAGGTGACCTGTGACTGGCCACCTTCTGGTGAAAGAGTGGCCTTTTAGTAGGAGTAATTCTTTTGATCAGTCTCTCTTGGTTATTCAAGTACCTACTCAAAGTCTCAATCTCATGCTTGTATTGTTTATTTATTTGGTAATTTGTTATTGTTATCTTTAGTATTATTTTATAATTTTATAATCCCTCATTATCACTTTTTTAATTGATATTTGTTTTGGAGTTTTATTGTTCTCATCAGTTATTCTGCTTTGTCCTGAAAACTTCCAGTGTACGTTTTTTGATGACTTACCATAGCCTTATCACACACAGAAGTACTATAGTAGACCCTCAGTTCTGAATTGGCTCCATCATTTTAAAACTTTTTAAAATAAATATTTAATTCATTGTCATCTTCATCTTGCAAATGCAGTAATGGGTTTAGGGAGTGATTTACTCCTGGTTTCATAGTCTCTGGCAGAACCCTGGGCTTTGCTTTTTGTTCAGTGTTCTCTTGGTGCCACCCCATGCTATGGCTAGATTACCTCTGGCTTGTTCCCTTGGATTTTTGGGTCCTGCCTTTGATTCTGGTCCTATCTTTTTTTCTCTTCTGGAGACCAACCATCTGTTCTCTTGGCTTTTATTATCCCTTTGTTAGCTGCTTCCAAATCTGCATGTCTAATCCTGAATTGCAAATGCCTGCTATCCTCTTTTTTTTTTTTTTTTTTTTAACTTGAGGGGTTGAACCCAGGGCCTCTCTCATGTTAGGCAGATGCTCCACCACTGAGCTGTACCCCCAACTGCTTTCATTTTATTTCTTATTATGTAGGCTGCCTCTGCCTCCTGATTCCCTGGGATTACAGGTGTGCACCACTATGCCCAGCTTCTGCCCTCTATTTTAAGTTTTACTTGAGCATTAACTTTCTGAGACATTGACTGTGTACCTGCTTTTCTCTGGGTTATTATACTAGGCATTGAACTACATACTTATGCCAGATACTGCTTTAAGCACTTCTCCAGGATTTTTTTCTGGCACTGGGGAGTTGAACTCAGGGCCTCTCACATGCTAGGCCAATACTATACCACTGAGCTGTACCCCTAGACCCTTCCTTGTTTATTTAAGACAGAATCTCTTTGAGTTGCACAGGCTGCCTCTTGCCTCGAACTTGGAATCCTGCCTTTGGAGTCAGTGAGATTAAAGGCATGTGCCATAGTGTTCCTCCACCACCACCACATCTGTCACCTGGTTGTGCTTTGGGGGCTTACATATTGCTGTGATACTGAAAGCTATGCCATCAGTATTTCAGATGCTGGCAGGACCATCCATGGTGGACACATTTCAGCTGACCTTCCAGACTAAGACAGACTAGGGAGAAGGACTTGGCAGCCCACTCCTGAAACAATTAACTATTGAAAACCCTATGAATAGCAAAGAAGCACTGTCAGATACAGTGCTGGAAAATGAGCAGACAATGAGCCTTGCAGGCTAGAAGGCATTCAAGAGATGACTAGGGACAAGTCAAGTTGACTTCTCAAAGTAGAGTCAACCTTAATGGCAGGAATGGAGTAAAGCCCTCAGGACCTACTTTGCTGATGTGGCATGACTCAACATGAGAAGAAACACAGTGGTTGCAACATTGGGCTCAAACATAAGAAGATAGTGCGCATGGCACAGTGTTGGGTAGTGTTTCCTTCTTTTGTACCTAGAGATGATATGAGTCAGACCTGACTCAATGGCACCCAACAACAACAAAGAGCCAAGCTGTCCAGCTTCTTCTGTACATTTTTAATCTTTACCAAACTGCAGTATGTTACCCAGCTTTCTCTTATTGTAACAAAATACCTGAAATAAGTCAATTAGAGAAAAGGAATGATTTATTTTGGTTCACAGTGTTGGAGGTTTCAGTCCATGGTTGGTTGGCGCCTTTTTCTGTACCTGTAGTGGGGCACCACTTCATAGTGTTAGTCATGCTCGGGTGGTTGGGAAGCAAAGGACGAGAGGCCAGGACCCCAACATCCCCTTCAAGGATGTGCTCACATAAGACCAGAAGAGCTCCCATTGGGCCCCACCTCTTGAAGTTCCACTACCTCCCAATAGTAGCATGGACTGGGGATCCAGCCTTTAACACATGAGCCTTCACACTTATCTAAGCCATAGTGTCTTGTAAGGAATGAATTACTATCCTATTATGGATGAGGAAATCAAGACTCAGATATTAATACAGCTTCTAAGAGTCTCCCAAGATTGTATTTATTTGAATAATTTTTTTTTTAATTTTTTTATTTTTTTGCTGTGCTGGGCAGCTGAAGCTAGGGCCTCACATACACTTAATAAGTTCTCTACCACTGGGCTGTACTCCTAACCCCATTTTTATTTTTTATCTTGAGACAGGGTCTCACTAAATTATTCAGACTGCCAGTTGCTGGGATTACAGTCATGTGCCACTGTGCTTGGCTCATGAGATTTTAAATTGTCTTTGCCTCCATCTTGCAGATGAGAAACCTGGGTTGTACAAGATAATTGGAAGTAGCAGAGCTATACTTCCAAGGCATTCTGACTTGAAGCATAACATTTCCCCCACTACAATATAAATCTTTCTACAATCAAGCCTTTTCAACTACCACTTACCGTGAAACACTTGAACTTAGGTTCTCATCAAACCCACACAGCAGGTCTGTGAAATAAAAAGTTAGTATGAACAGGGAATTTACAAATGACACAGCAAGTGAGTAGTAAAACCAAAACTATAACATAGACATTTTTCCTCCTAGGATATCAGTATTTTTACTGGAAACTCAAGCTAATTCGACAGAGAGGTAGTATATTTTACTTTTTGATTTTTTTTTGAGACAGGTTCTCACTGCATAGCTCAGGCTAGTCTGGAACTTGCTGTGTAGCCTTGGCTGGCCTTGAGCTCATGATCCTCCTGCCTCAGCTTCCTGACTACTGGTATTATAATTATATGCCACCACACCTGGTGCACATTTTGCATTTATATATATATATTTTTTTTTTTCTTTTTCATTTTCCTAACAGTGACTATAGGCATTACTTCATTTGATAATCATCCCAGTACTGTCAAAGTTTGTGGTATACTTCATTTTCCAGGTGGGAAACTGATGTTTAGGAAGGTTGAGATTTGCCAGGAGGCTAGAATGTGCCAGACTCTGGGCTACATGGTGCTATTTCCACTAGTTTGGCTTTCTACATAAAAAGGAAGATTAAAATACCAGGCATACAAAGCCACGTTAAAGGTCTGCCTTAGTAGGTGCTAGTAGCCTCTTACGTGGTAGCTGGTACCATGTCTACCTGGCTGTCTGGCTTGGTGGCCTATGCCTGTAATCCTAGCACTTGGGAAGCTGAGGCAGAAGATTTGTGGGTTCAAGGCCAGCCTGGGTTACAGAATGGGACTCTGCCTCAAAAAAAAAAAAAATTATAAGAAGTTCTAAAGCAACATCTCCTTTTTCCAGTCATTCTGCCAAGTTGTTTATATGTGTCCTTTTTTCATGGAGTGGGAATGTGTGTGCAACTTCCTACTGATTTTTCTTTGAGAGAAAATTCATATATAAAGTTAACTGTTTTGAAGTGTACACATTCAGTAGCATTTAGTATATTCACAATATTGTGCAGTTACCACCTCTGTCTCATTCTAAAACATTTTTATTACCTTAAAAGAAAACTCCATATCCATTAAGCAGTCACTCCTGTCCTTAGCCAGAGGCAACACTAGTCGGCCTTCTGTCCCAAGACTTACCTCTTCTGGATATTTCAGATCAGAACTGGGCAATATGTGACAATTGCTTATGACAGTTTTCAATTTGTGTAACGCTCTGAGGTTTATCTAGTTTGTAGCATGTGTCACTACTTCATCTTAATGACTAATATTCCACTCAGTATGTATAGTCCTTCATATACACAGATTCCACATCCATGGGTTCAATTAAGTATGAGCTTGTGTGTGTGTTTATATACACAAACTGCCTCTATACTGAACATGTCAGACGTTTTTCTTATTATTCTTTAACAATATAGTACAGCAACCAATTATATCCCATTGACTTTGTATTAGGTAGAAGTCGTCTAGAGATGATTTAAAATGTAAATATGTAAATACCATGCCATTTTATATAAGGGACTTGAGCATTGGCAGAGTTTGGTATCCACAGGGGTTTGGAACCAATCATCTTTGGATATGGAGGGCTGACTGTATCAGATTTTATTTATTTATTCTTCCATTGATGGGCATGTGAGTTATTTTCACCTTTTGGCTAAAGTGGAATTGCTGAGACATATGGTAATTCTATGTTTAACTTTTTGAGGAACTGCCAGGCTGTTTTCCACAGCAGCTGTACCATTTTACATTCCTAGCAGCAATGGACAAGGATTCTAGTTTGTCTGCATCCTCACCACTTATTACTGTTTTTCCTTCCTTTCTCTTTTTTGGGGGTGGGTGGTGTTGGGGATCGAACCCAGGGTCTTGCACATGCTAGGCCAATGGTCTACCACTGAGCTATATCCCCAGCCCTTAGTGTTTGGAGAAAGGGGCTTGCTGTGTAGCCCTAACTGGTGTTGAACCCAGTCCTTCTGCCTTGACTTCCTGAAAGCTGGGGTTACAGATATGCCCCTTCCTGCCTTTTGTTTAATTTAAAATTTTTATTTTATTTTTATTTTTTATTTTGAGACAGGGTCTTGCTAAGTTGTGCTTCTTCTGGCCATGAGTTTTTGATCTTCCTGCTTGAACCTCCCAAGTTACTGGAGTTACAAGCATTTACCATGGTACCCAGCTCAGTTTCTTGTTGATGACCTTCGTTGCACAAATGTGTTTAATTTTGATGACATTCATTTGAGATTTTTTTCCTTTACTTTCTTTCCTTCCTTTTATTTTTTTTGGTGGTGCTGAGGTTCAAACCAAGGGCCTTGCTCATGCAAGTACTCTACTACTGAGCTACAACCTGAGCCCCAAATTTACTATTTTTCTTTTCCTTTCGTTGCTTGTGTTTTAGGTGTCATATTAAGAATCCAGGGCTGGGGATGGGGTTCAGAGGTAGAATGCTTGCCCAGCATGAGCAAGGCCATGGGTTTGATCCTCAGCATTGCCAGCAAAACAAAGCGTCCCATAGAATCCGATGCCAAATCCAAAAAAATCAAGGTCATGAAGATTTATTTCTCTGTAGTCTTTAAAGAGTTTTTGTAGTTTTTGCCCTTGTATTTAGGTTATTGATCCAATTTTTTTTAGTTACTTTTTATGTATTGTATGAGATAGGGGTTCATTGTCATTCTTTTACTCATAGATATCGGAATTTGAGAACTAGCTTTTCCATTTCTTCAGAAAAGGCCGTTGGATTTTTTTTTCTTTTTCCTTTTGAGACAGACTCTCATTGTGTAGCTCAGCCTGGCTTGAAACTCAAGATTTTCCTGCCTGTCTCAGGGCTGTTGAAATTTTGATAGAGAGTGCATTGAATTTGTAGATCACTTTGGTAGTAGGGTTATCTTAATAATATGAAGTCTGTGATGTTTAGTAATTATGTGTCAATTTATTTAGGTCATGAAGGGTCCAGACACTTGGTCAAATATTATTGTAGGTATGTCTGTGAGGGTTTTTTGGATGAGATTAACACTGTATCAATAGACTGAGTAAAGCAGCTTGCCCTCCATAATGTACATGGGCATCATCTAATCAGTTGAAAGCTGAGTTAGTGGAAACTTCCCCTACCTGACTGCTTGAGCTGGGACTTGGGTCTTCTGCTGTCCACAATGAAATTCTCATCAGTTTTCTTGTTCTCAGAGCTTCACATAGACTGTGGAACTTATATCCATTAGTATTCCTGGTTCTCAGGCCTTTGGACTTGGACTGAAATTTACATCATCAGTTCTGCTGATTCTTGGGCCTTAGACTTGGACTCAACTATACCATTGGTCTCCTAGGTCTCCAGCTTGATAACTACAGATCTTGGGACTTCTCAGCCTGCATAGTTATGTGATTCAGTTCCTTCTAATAACTCTCTAGGTATGCATATATCAGTCCTGTTGGTTCTCAGTCTTCCAATCTGTGAACATAGATGTCTTTCAGTTATTTAAGTTTTCTTTAACTTCTTTCAGTCATATTTTACAGTTTTCAGTGTACAAGTCCTTTACTACTTTGGTTAAATTTGTTCCAAGGTAGTTTATGTAAATACAACTGTTTTTAAATTTTCTTTTAGGTTGTTCATTGCTGCTGTATAGAAACACAGTTGATTTTTGCATATTGATTTTATACTTTGCAATGTTGCCGAATGTTTCTTCTAGTAACTTCTGTGGATTCTTTATGGTTTTGTGTACATAGAATCATGTCATCAATGAATAGAGATGGTTTTACTTTTTCCTTCCATTTTAAATACCTTTTATTTCTATATCTTGCCTAATTGCTTTCGCTAGAAGTTCCTCAAAGATGTTGAAAAGCTGTGGTGAAAGGTAGCATCTTTGTCTTATCCCTGATTTTAGGGGGAAAGTTCTTGGTCTTTAACCGTTGACTGTTACCTGTGGGTTTTTAAATTTTTTAAATTTTTCTATTTTTCAGGCCATTTATTGTGCCAGGAAATTCTTTTCTGCTTCTTATTTTGTTTTTCTGATCATAAATGGATGTTGTCAAGTGCTTTTCTGTATTAATTAAAGCGATCATATTTTATTTCCTCATTCTATTAGTGTGGTGTATTACAGTTTTTACTCTTCTTTTAGTTTTTTTGAGATATGTCTTGCTGTACAGCCCAGGCTGTCCTTGAACTCAAAACCCTCCTGTCTCAGTCTCCTGAGTGTACATCTTTTGCTTTTCTTGCTGGTTTCCTTTTATATCATTGGTAGTAGCATTCTCTTAGGCATCCATTTGCAACCATTTGACTAAGCTTTATAGGCTTTCTTTAAGATGTTCAGAACACGACCTGCCTTCCCATTTCCTCTGTCAGCATCCTGCCTCTCTCATCACAGCTCATTTGCTCAGTAGCCCTATGATTCACAGTTAGTAGGCTTTCTTTCTTTAGTCTTTTCCCACTTGGAACCATTTATTCACATGTGCTGGATTCATCTACTCAAGTATCTTTTCCTCCTTCACATTTCTTCCCTACTGGGAAACCTGTCATGATTACCCTTTAAGTCTAAACTCATCCTGACATTTAGAACCTGTCTAGTGCCACTTCTTTCTGATCTGTTATTTATAATAGAAACCATATTGAGACTCATCTAATAATAACTTAAATTTTACTGTTCTTAGTTTTCTAAAACTGTAAATGTGTAAATTTGATTTTTTCCTCTTTTCCTGATAATTTTCCTAGTTTCTCAATTATCCCTGGCATGTATTGCTAAAAATGGTATTTTCCTTCATTTTTGGAGATGCATTCTATATGATAATGTGGTGGCTTCCCAGCCTCATTTCTCACATTTGGTTGGGCATGTATTCAAAGCAATGAAAAAACTGTGTTCTAAATCAAGAAAGAAGCAAGATGTAAGATATGTGTACTATGAAAAGATATATCCATAGCATAGAGAATTTCTGGAAAGATACATCAGAAACTCTTAATAGTGGTAACTCCAAGGGAGCAGAACTGGGGAGCGAAGAAGACAAGGATTTTCTTTTCATTTTATACCTTTTTATGTTCTTGGGATTTCTCGCTCAGTAGATGTAAAAAAAAAAAAAAGTGAAATATTTTAAAAAGTAAATAACGGTAGGTTCTTTTGTCTTTAAATTCTAATTTAAACCTCTCTGTACTATTTGTTGTTGTTAGGTGCTATCCAGTCAGTATCCAACTCATTGTGGCCCTGTGTGCAACAGGCGAAACAATATTGTCAGTACTTCTCTGCTATTCATAGGGTTTTCAATGGCTGATTATTTTTTGGGAGTGGGTTGTTAGGTCCTTCTCCCAAGCCTACAGCACCTGGTGTTCCCAGGCAGTTTCCCATCCAACTACTAACAAGGCCCCACACTGCTTAGCTTCTGAGATCTGATGGGATCATGTGCCATAGTGGTACGGTTGCAGGCGTATACCATTTAAGAAGAGTCCAGTTGCAGGCATATACCATTTAAGAGCCCAAAATTATGAAAGCTTTTAAATGCTTTTTGAAAAATTTGTTGTTGTTAGATGCCATCGAGTCGAGTCCGACTCATAGTGACCCTCATAGGGTTTTCAATGGCTGACTGTTTTGGGATTGCCTTGGGAGTGGGTTGCCACATCCTTCTCCCATTTTGCGGTGCTGGGAATCGAACTCGGGACCTCAGAGACTGCAGAGCAGTGCTCTACCAACTGAGCTAAATCCCAGCCCTTGAAAAATTTAAGGTATTTTATTATTGAAACAGGCATATTTTCTCATACTTTTTGTTGTTACGTGCCATCAAGTCGAGTCAGACCCTCATAGAATTTTCAATGACTGATTGTTTTGAGATTGCTTTGGGAGTGGATTGCCAAGTCTTCCTCCCATTTTTTGTGGTGCTAGGAATTGAACCCAGGTTCTCAGTGCAGAGCAGCACTCTACCAGCTGAACTAAACCTCAGACCATACTTTTTGTTACCCTGCCCTAATGTGGTACTGCCTACTTGATCTAGCTGACTTTCTACTCCACCCTAAACCTGTTCATCTTTGAGGATTGGCTGCCTGTAGGCCAGAAATCCTCAAATCCTCCTCCTGGTGGGTTAGCTGAAATCATTTGTACCTAAAATGGTAGCCAGATTGACCCAGATAACTGCTTGACTCATCATAATCCCATCTTCATGTTAAATGACATACCCCCATGACAATGGACATGCAAGAACTATAAAAGGAGAGAAGAGATGGCACTGGAATTCACAGGAAGTCCATGTCCTCAGAAAAGGCTCGAATATTTATTTTCTTTAGTAGCTTATCTCTCAGGTTCACTTGTTCTATATCTGTACCCTCGAGACCCCCAGCAGATCTAGAAGTTGAGCTGAGTCTGTCTCCCACTGACTAAGAATACAATTCTTTGCTGCTCAGTTGGTGTTACTGGTTCCACAATTCTGACAGGGTAAAAGAACCCAGTTTGAGGTCAAACATTGGCAATATTTTGTATCATTTATGTAAATTATCAAGTAGCTAATGTCAGAGGATTTTTTTGAATCCACAAAAAGCTGCTGTTTGTCACTTTTATCAAGTCCTGTCATAATGACTATTTTAGGTTTCTTCCTCATGAAGAGTTTATACCAACATGGAGTTGTTGCTGGGAGGAAATCGGAAAGAAAATCAGTGTTTTGGTGGCCCATTACTTGTTCTGTGGAGGTTGGAAAGGTTAGCAGTGCGTTGTTAAGAAATTGTCATCAAGATGAGAGCCTGGAATTGCTGCTGTATGTATTTCTTCTTTGACTCCTTCTTAGTTTTTTTCTTTCCTTGTGTATTGAAGTTTTATTTTAAAATTGGAACAACAGATCTTTAATTTTGAATGGAATTTTATTAGGTACACATTTGTAGTTCTTTGGAGTAAAAGAATACTAATTATTTGTTGTTATTGACTCTTAGTAACCCAGTGTACAACAGACGAAACACTATTGTCATTGCTTCTCTGCTATTCATGGGGTTTTCAATGGCTGGTTGGTTTTTGGTAATGGGTTACTGGGTCCTTCTCCCAAGCCTACAGTACCTAGTGTTCCCAGGCGGTCTCCCATCAGAGGACTAACCAGGCCCAACCCTGCTTACTTCTGAGGTCTGATGCCACAGTGGTACAGCTGCAGGCAAGTAATTAGAATTGCCTTATTTGATCAGAGAGAGTTTTAACTTAGTTGCGGTAGGATTAGGCCAATTATTTTTTACAAAAACATGATATCTTAATGTTTTTTATTGTCCCGGTAATCCTGCTTGTCATTTAATGTGAAGTGAGTTACTGTCTTTAAGAAAACCTTTCTGATAAGTGGTCTGGATTGAACTAGGTATTGAACTAGGATTGAACTAGATTGAACTGTATTGCTGAGGTCAGAAATCTTAAGCCTTTCTGGGAGATGGGGTGTGTCCTTTCTTGATGCCTCTGGGCAGGAAAAGAGTACTATTTGTTTTGTGAAAATTGAATTTAGCCAAGGAAATGCAAACTTGCTGGTTCTTGCCACTTATTTGACTTCATCCTGTTAGAAGCACAGGCCGTGTCTTGTCTCCTGTTGGGTGTGTACTTCATGTATAGCAGTGTAGTTAGAGCCAAGTTAATATCTAAGTATGCTTTCTGGGATTCTGTAGAAACTGTGAGTTAGTAATAAAGTGGCATCCTGACTGGTTTGTCTGTCAATTAAAATGAACATTTAGCATGTAGTACTTACTAGGATATAGGGTGTGGGTCCTGGTGAGAACTAAGTATGTATAAGACAGTCCAGTCATGGCTATTGTTTGTATTTGTATCCATAGTATAATGTAATCCTTTGTGAAATCTGTTATTCAAACTCTTGATAGCTGTCTTTGATTTATCTATTTTTTTGTTTGTTTTTTGAGTCAGGGTCTCCATTTGCAGCTCAGGCATCTTCAAATTTGTAAATCAACCCCCTCCCCCTTGCTGGGATTATAGGCCACCAAACTTGGCTAATTTATCTTAATTCAAGACATCTGATGATAAGTAGGTTCTTTTCAAAACTTTTTAAAATTAATTTTTTGTTTTGTTTTGTTTTTTTGAGACAAGGTCTCACTGTGTAGCCCAGACCATCCTGGGATTTGCTACGTAGACCAGGCTGGTCTTGAACTCGCATTGAAACCTCCTGCCTCAGCCTCCCAAGTGCTGGGATTACAGGTGTGCGCCACCATACTTGGCTTGATAAATAGCTTCTATATATCTTCATTTTCTAATTTTCACAGTGCCTACCTTTAGGATTGTTAAAAGGATTGTACAGATATGTAAGACATGTAAGCTTCCTGACATAAAGTACATGCCCAATAAATGTTAATTACGATCATTAGCACACTCCTATGAGTAATTCAAATTAGGCAGCATGTTATGATTCTTCCTTTAAAAAGGGCAAGAATATCACTTTAAACAATTGAATCATACAGAGAAATAGAAAATAAGCCATATTCATTCACAGGCTCATTCATTCCCTGAACATGAGAAGTTAGGGGAGAGAATGGTGGGGACCAGAGTTCTTATAATGACATTATGAAGGAAGGTGAATACAACCCTTGACTGTCAATATGCATCCCATAGCTTACCAGTGGAAGAGATACTACTACAGCTAATAGAAGCAACACTCCAAAAGACATGTGCTTAGATTTTGAATATCCACCAAAAGGCCCACGTGTTCAAAGCTTGTTTCTAAACCTGTAGTGCTGTTGGGAGGTGCTGGAACCTTTGAGAGGTGAGGCCACTAGAAGGAAGTTAGGCCTTTTGAAGGTGTGTTGGTTTTGTTTTGTTTTGTTCTCAGTAGTTGGGGGCTGAGCCCAGGACTTTGCATATATTTGGCAAGTGCTCTACCACTGTGTTGTACCCCCTGCCCATTTTTAAGTTCTTTATCTTGACACAGTGTCTCACTAACTTATGCAGGTGGTCTCTGGCCTCAAACTTGCAATCCATCTGCCTCCACCTCTCAAGTCACTGGCATTACAGATGTGTACCACTGCACCAGGCTTGGAGCTGTGCTGTTGAAGGGAACAGCGTCTTCCTGTGTCTCTTGCTTCCTGGCCACATGCAGTGAACAGGCCTCCTCCATCATGTGCTCCTGCCATGATGCACTACCTTGTTTCAGGCCCAAAAGCAGTGGAGCCAGGTGACCATAGATTGAAACTTCTGAAACTGTGAGCTAAAAACAATCCTTTCTTATATGCTGACAGTCTGAGGTCTTTAGCCACAGTGATAAAAAGCTGACTTACGACAGAATGAGATGGTGCAGTAAGGAGTAGGAGACAAGGCTGGGCAGGTTAAAGGTAGAATCTGCTAATAGTGTTTGAATGACAAGATGAGGATTTTGGATTCAAATTATATTGTAGAATATTACTATTGGAGGAGTACACATCTCTGCCCGATAGCTTTTCAAAAAGGGAACCTTAAGAGTTTGTTTTCCTTACCTTTATTCTGGATGTATTGCTGTTCACTGTTCCATATTACAAAGCTGAGAAATAGGAGTGGGAATACTAGACTGCAACTGACTTTAACCTAAGGCCAAGTATAAATGATCAGTAAATTATTTATTTATTTATTCATCTATTCATTTATTCATTTATTTAGGGGCAGTCTTGCTATGTAGCCAAGGCTGGCCTGGAATTCACTGCGTACCCCAGGCTGCCCCTAAATTCAATCTTCTAGACTCAGGCTCCCAAGTGACAAGATTATAGGTATGGGCCACTGTGCCCAGCATAAATTAATATTTGAATACCATATGTCATCAATTCACATTTATTTGGCATTATAAGATCCCTGAAATCAAGATGTTCCTTACATCTACTATTATTCAAGTGGCAGATGTGATGTTTTCACTATCTGCACACGTGTGCACTTGGTCACAGTGAACCATCACTGTCAAGTGAACCATCAGGTTATATGGGTTATATGCACTGTTAGTACTGCAGAGTTTATTTGCCATTTCAAATGTCTTTTAAAAGGTAACACTGATTCACCATTGAAGCCAGAAAGGAAAGCCTGTGCATGAAGAAATACCTGGAAACAGAAGAGCAGGTTATAAATTTGATTTCCTGTGAAGCCGTTTTTATCATTGGAGGAATGATTGCAGTTTCAGATTTTGTTGCAAAGCTTCAATCAAGTGCTTTAACTTACCTAGAAAGGAAGACTATTAGGGTATTCAACTGTGTTTAGTTTGGCTGCCAAGAAGCATGCAAAAAACTTGCCTATCACATGCCAGGAGATGGACCTGGAAGCAGGGGAAATTGTTGCTTCCTCAATATTAATTGGAAAGTGCAGAGCTACAGAAGGACAGTGTGTCCAGTTCATGTGTCTCCTAGGACTGTCATGAAGGCATTGTGTTATAGTTTTAAGCAGCAGTAGTTTTCTTGAGTTTATAACCGACAACACCTTTGATTCAGTCGCACATAGTGTTTACCTCTGTACTTCTGATGGTGGCCTTTTTTTTTTTCCTGTACTGGGGGCTGTACCCAGGGCCTTGCGTGTGCTTTGCATGCACTCTACCACTGAGCTGAGCCCACAGCCTCGTTTTTATATTTAAGACAGTCTCTCGAAGTTATGCAGGCTGCCTCTGGCCTTGAACTTGTGATTGTGATGCTTCTGCCTCTGCCTCCCAAATTGCTAGAATTACAGGCATGTGCCATCACACCACATATGCACCATTCCACCCACCGTGTTGGGCTGATGATAGTTTGTTTAGAACAGTTGTTCTGCTAAGTTGTCAACTTTGGAGAGTGTAAAGGCGGACACTTTTTTTAATAAAAGGAAATTTGTTAAGGTACAAAGATCAAGGTCAAAAGACAGTAATAAAATATTAGCATTGGTTTGCATTAAGTAGATGTTCTCTCCTATTTCCTGTCTTCTCAGATAACCGCTAGTGGTTAGACTGTACGCTTTGGTGTCAGACAGGCCAAATCCCCACCCCACCTTACTAGCAATAACTTGGTATAACCCCACCTTACTAGGAAAAACTGTCTGTGACTCTGGTCTGTCAAATGGGCATAATACCTTTCTTACAGGTTAGTTACAAAGGTTAAATGAGTCAAATTACTTCATACATGCAAAGAACAGCATCTGGTTAGAAATAGGCAGTGTATGTTAGCTTTGGGGGCGGGGCATGTACGTGCCAGACAAGCGGTCTGCCACTGAACTACATGCCTAGCCCAGCTTTTATTTTTTACTGGAGTTATTTTCTGTGAAGATGTGATTATCTATTCCATTGTTACCTTCTGAATTCAAGTTTGGGATTAATATACTACTTATTTCTTCTCCCAGTTATTCTGCCCTTTTTGAGCTATGTTGATTTCAGTCTTTTGGAAAATTGTGTGTGTTTGAGATATATAGATTCACATACTCTTACACAGTAAAATCAAATGGAATTGGGAAAAAAATTTAAACTTTTCTAAAAATTACATGCTTTTCAGTTTTTGCCATGGCTAAATCACAACACCTTTTGTCTAATAATCACTCTCCCAACTGTCTAGTCGAGGACTAGGCTTGACAAGGCCAAGGATTGCTGTTCTCAGCAAAGTGCGGTTCCTTTTATAACTTTCTGCCATTGCCCCCGACCAGAACCGAAAGGGTGTGGATGCATTTTAGAGGCCTGTGGAGGGATGTTCCAGTTAGTTATTTCTAGTTGCATGATACTTAAGTGTTGAGTTGTTGGGCCCTCAGCTGTTGAAGAACACAGGATACTGTTTCTGGTACAGCTGGCAGTAAATGTAGACTATTTGTCTGAGGCATTACTAATTTGGAGTTAATGGTGCGGCATTCCAATATTGAGTCAGGACTTAATTCTAGCATAACTTTAGCAATGTTATAACTTAGATTTCTTCTCATTGAGTTAATATTGAACAGTTTTGTGTTTAATATTCATCTAAAAGATCATAGAGTCTCAAGATGGGCCAGCCAGTTGTTTAAATTGTGCTGTACTTGTCAGTAGGTGTTCTGTGTTCATTTTGGCCTGGAAAACAAGATCAAAACGGTGGTTGAAAGCTTTTTTTTCTTCTTTTCTTTTCTTTTCTTTTCTTTTTCTTTTCGGTATACTTGGGGGTTGATCACAGGACCTCGCACATAATTTGTAAGTGCCCCCCCAGCCCATTTTTAATTTGCTGTCTTGACACAGGGTCTCACTAAATTCCACAGACTGCCACTGGGTTCAAATCTGGGGTCCTCCTGCCTCCTCCTCCACCTACTAAGTCTCTGGGATTACAGATTTTCATCTCTGTGCCCAGGCATTGGGTGAAGACTTTAGGCTGAAAAGGGGTTGGTTATGAACTGATCTTGTGTAGCTGGAAGTTAGGCTGTTCTGTGATTCAGATTAATTAATAGTTCATTCTTCTAGACTTAAACAGTTTATTAAATAGTTCAGAAAACTACCCTTAGCTATATTTCTATTTAAATAATCAAACCTAAAGTTTTAAATACATTGTTAGTGGTACCAGTCCTTTGTGAATTACATGATTGGAAACTTACACTCAGTGAAAAATGACACACATAAGTGGCATGTGCCATAAAGCTTAAAATATCTCCTCTTCACATCCATGCAAATTCCCTGGACTCCTTATATGACCTATTTACAGACTAGTTACAGAGAGGAAAACCTGAGGCACTTTAAGCATCCATTAAGGCTAAAATGTTACATTTAAATATTTTATATATTTGTAGTTTTTACTTTTCACTAATATTTCTTTCATAACTGCCCAAAGTATTTTCCATAATTAGACTTTTAACAAAGTAATTTTGTTGTTGTTAGGTGCTGTCAAGTCAAGTCTAACTCATAGCAACCTTGTATACAACAGAAGGAAACACTCTGTGACACTTCTATACCTGGCACTATGTCAGTTCTTCTCTGCTATTCACAGGGTTTTCAATGGCAGATTGTTTCAGGAGTGGGTCGCCAGGTCCTTCTCCACAGCCTGCAGCACCTGATATTCTCACATAGTCTCTCACGCAAGCACTAACCAGGCTCACGGTGCTTCCAAGATCAAGTGGGATCCGATGCCAGAGTGCTATGGCTGCAGACCAAAAAAAAAACAAAACAGTAATACATCTAGCATATAACATTATGTCTGACTATCAATACCTTGTTACTTGGAGCTTGTCAGTCCTTTAAAGTAATACAGATCTGCCTATCCAAGTTTACTCTGGTTTACTCTCTGACTGATACATATCTGTGGTGTCTTTTTTGTTTGTTTTTCAAATATAGAGCTGCCAAATGCTGTTAAATCAACTGAGAGAAATCACAGGCATTCAGGATCCTTCCTTTCTTCATGAAGCTCTCAAGGTTGGTTTCTAGACCCCTCTGAGCCAGCAGGTTTTAAAACAGTTGTTTGTGTCATAGTTGTGTCAGTCCAAACTATTTTTATGCCAGAGGTTCTACACATCAAATGGCCCAGTTTCTTCAACATGTCAGTTGTGCCGGGTTGGGGAGACTTTTGGGTGGAGAAACCCTACAGGGTCAAGGAGATTTAAGACTCATTTCAGCCAGTTGCATTGCATAGCCCTTATGGATGCTGACTGAAACTGACCGACTAACAGTGTTTGAGGCAGGGAAGTCTGAACTGGTTATTTAACATTAAAGAACTATCATTACTCTTAAGGTGTGATAGAGCATAGTTACTGTTGAACATTGTGGGTTATATTTTAAAAGATACATTCTGAAATGTTGGCCAATAAAATGATACCCTTAGAGTTTTCTTTAAAATATCTAGGAGAGTGTAGGCAGTACAGGTAAAACAAGATTGGCAATGCTTTGATAATTGTTGAAGCCATGTGATGAGTATACAAGGTTCAGTTATTCATTCTACTGTTGTATATTACAGAAGTTTTTCCTAATAAAAAGCTAAGAACACATGTACCACCACTACAAAATATGGTAATTGCTTATCACTTTTATTGTAGGGGGTGACTTCATTTAGAATCTCTGATGATTCCCAGTTTCCTCTGGTGTGACACATTGTACCTTAACTATTTTCTGAACTTGGGAATAGTAGTATTGGAAGCATTGACAGCACATGTCCACCAAAGTTTCCTTTCTGTCTCCATGTGGTGGGAAATCAAAGTGTGGCAGCTAACATGCTGTAGCAAGGTGTTTTGATACACTGTCAAACATATTAGACTCACCTTTTTCCATAGACTTTCTTATTCTACCTCCTACCCTGGAGTTATGCTTAATCTTACTCAGTGTGTTTGTGTAGTGTCACAAAAAAATAACTTGCTACTTAAATGCTGTGATGTTTTACTTTTGAAATCTGTTCTTTTTTTTTTTCTTTTCTCTTCATAGGCCAGTAACAGTGACATCACACAGGCAGTTAGTCTTCTCACTGATGAAAGAGTTAAGGAGCCCAGCAAGGACACTGCAGCTATAGAACCATCTGAAGTAGAGGGGAGTGCTGCCAACAAAGAAGTGTTAGCAAGTAGGTTTCTCCTGCCGTGGTCCTCTGAACTAGCAGAAAATAAAAAACCAATGAGTGTTCCCCATGGGTCACATTGACCCATTGAATAGCTAGTTATTGAACCATTTACTATGTACAAATTCTCCATCCTCCTGCCTCTGCCTCCCGAGTGCTGGGATTATAGGCATAGGTGTGTGCCACCAGGCTCATTCAGATGTGACCAGCATTCTTGAATCCCTGCCTTTACCTGTTGTTGTTGTTAGGTGCCATCGAGTCAGTGTCCCACTCGTAGCAACCCAAGCACAACAGGCGAAACACTGTTGATAGTGCTTCTCTGCTATTCATAGGGTTTTTGATGGCTGGTTGTTTTGGGGGAGTGGTTTGCCGGGTCCTTCCAAGTCTACAGCAGCCAGTGTTCCCAGGTGGTCTCCCATCTGAGTACTAACTAGGCCCAACCCTGCTTAACTTCCAAGATGGGACGGGATCGGATGCCACAGTGCTACGGCTGCAGGCTGCCTTTACATATCTTCTGTTTTAATGGGAGGAGATCAACAAGTAAATAAAATATATAGCATATTTGAGCATGAAAAATGCCATAGAGAAAAATAAAGGCCAGAACAAAAGAAGTGAAAAAAGGAGTGCTGGGGACTGGATTTCAGATAGGATGGACCTTTTCAGAAGATGCAAGGCGGGAGAGGGAGTAATTGATGCAACAGCCTAAGTAGGAATGTACCTTGGCTTGCTTAAGGAGCTCCCACGAAGCCAGAGCAGAGTCTGAGTAAGTGAAGAAGGCACTGAGCACCATGGAGGGACAGGAGATGGATCATGCAAAGCCTTCGCAAGTGCTAGCTTTTACTCTGAGTTAAGGGGGTAGCCGTCAAAGTTTGGAGCAAAGGAGTGATGTAAACTGGTTTCCGTTTTCTAAAAGCTGTACTGACTGCTGTGTTGAGAATGGAATGTGGAGGAGGGGTAGTGAGGAGCATGGGTTGGTCAGGGAGCCCAGGGCCAGTCAGGAGGATACTGCAGATGATGAAGGCCTGGGCCAGGGTGTAGTGATGGAAGGGGGAGAAGCGCCTGCTTTCTAGCTGTGGCGTACTTTTGGTAGTAGGACTTGCTTACAGAGGAGAGGGTTGCAAGAGAAAAGAGGAGTTTAAAATGAATCTAAGCCGAATGTGGTGGGTTGCACCTGTACTCTCATTACTGGGAAGCAGAGGATTGCAAGTTTAAGGCCAGCCTGAGCTACACTGGGAGACTGGGTTCCAAAAAAAGAAAAAAAAAAGAAGAAGAAGAAGGAGGAGGAGGAGGAGGTGACTGTAAGTATTCTTCCCTGCTCACCTGCAAGGGCAGAGCTGTACTTTCCCAAAATGGGAACAACTGCAGATGGAGTAAGTTCAGGACAGAAGATGAGAAGAAGATGAGCAGATCAGTTTGGTTAATATCAAGTTTTAATGCCTGGTCAGCATTCCGTAGATGTGTGAGAAAGGCGATGGAGACCAGGTTTGAAGTTTAGGGGAGAGACCAAGGCTAGGTGGACTTGGAGTCATGGGAAGCAGTAGGTAAAGCTGAGAGGGCCATGTGCTTTCCAGGGAGCAGGTGCAGGAATGAGAAAAGGTTCAAGGACTAAGCATTCAGTGCTCCCCATGTTGAGACATCTGAAGATGTAACAAGTGTCCGAGGAAACGAGAAGGCTTCTGGGAGAAAGGAACCACCAGCTGGTTCAGGTGGTGTTAGTGGGCATTTGGGTTGTTGGTAATTTTGAGCTGTTCTCAGTAACATTGCCATGAATATTCTTATGGGTTTGGTGCATGTTGTTTTTTCTTCTTCTTTTTCTTTCTTTCTTTCTTTTTTTTCTTTGCAGTACTTAGGGGTTGAACCCAGGCCCTTGCACATGCTAGACAAGTACTCTACCACTGAGCTGCACCCCCAGTCCTTTTATTATTTTTTGTTTCGAAATAGGGTCTCATTTAAGTTACACAACCTGCCTCTGGCCTCAAACTCCTCCTGGCTCCACCTGCCAAGTCACTGGGATTACAGGCATGTGTTACCACACCCAGCTATGTATTTATTTATTTTTATTGTACTGACAGATTGAACGCAGGGCCTTACACTTGCTTTGCAACCACTGAGCTGCACCCCAGCCCATTATTTACTCTTTATTTTGAGACAAGGTCTCAATAAGTTATGTAGGCTGCCTCAGGCTTTGGACTTGAGATCCTCCTGCCTCAGCCTCCTGAGTCACTGGGATTATAGGGATATGCCAGCCACCATGCCTATGTCAATGTTTTTCTATTTGAAACTCACTCAAGTTGAAGGTAGTAACTAGTTCATTTTCACTGGTGTGCAGTATTCCAGTCTGACTCTACCACAATGTGTATCCTGGGGTGCCAAAAAAATGTATACATGTTTAAAGTAATGTTATATATGTATTATTTTTTGAAGTTAAATTGAATTACAGTAGTAGTGCGTAGCATGATGTTTGCTAAAAAGATACTACTCATGTGATCCTAGCGCCACCATGTGACCGGCAGGACAGTCAAAGAAAATGGATGAGGCATGGTTATCCTCAGAGGAACACAAGACCATTATGAAATGGTATTTGAAATTTGAGAGCATTGTGGAAGTGTGACAACAATGGAGGTCTGAATATGAAACAGAACTTCCAGTACACCTAACAGTTGGACACATTCATGATAAGTCTGAGAAACACACAGTATAATGTGTGATGTGCTCAAAGGAAGAAAGCCCTCACACAGCAGCAAGTCCTGCTGCTTCTGCTGCGTCATTGGAATAGTTTACTTACTCGCCTTAGAAGTCTACCAAACACCATGCACATGAGACAGGAGTTAGCAGAGCAAGCGTAGGGTGCATTTGTAAAACAGCAAAAGGAGCCAAGTATGGTGGCACACACTTGTAATCCCAGCGACTTGGGAGGCTGAGGCAGGAAGATCAGAAGTTTGAGACCAGAGACAGCCTGTGTGTAATTTAGCAGGACTCAGTCTCAATTTAAAAAACAAAAAAGCTTGGGGTGCAGTTCAGTGGCAGAGCACTCACAAAGTATGTGTAAGGCCCTGGATTTAGCCCCCCACTACTGCAACAACAAAAAGAAACAAAACACAGCAAAATGGGGGTTTTGTTCTAAGCTGTGTGTATGTTTTTTTGGCATATTCTGTATTTTGTTGATTGACTTAGTGGTTGTTTTAAAGTTTTTGCTATGATAAATACGGCCACTGTGAGTTGTTTGGGTTCGTGCTTCTTGTGCACATGTGCAGGAGTTTCTTTAGTATATATACACAGTCATAAATGCTCATCTTTAACTTTATAGGTGATGAGAGCAATTTCCAAAATGATTTTTTACCTGTTTATACTCCCACTGACATCATTTGAGAATGATAGTTCTCAAACTTGTTAATGTCAGATTGTGAAATTCTTGCCCATCATTTTGATATGAAATATTTTGTTTTCTTCTTTTGTGTTTTTTGTTTTGTTTTTATTTGAGACACGGTCTGACTGTGTAGCCTCAGCAAGATTGGAACTCTATGTAGTTGAGACTAGCCTTGAATTTACAGTAATCCTCCTGCCTCAGCCTCCCAAATATTATGATTACTGTTGTGCGCCACCACGCCTAGCTTCATTTTTAGAGTCTTTAAAAATTAATAATGATACTGAACATCTCTTCTTTCTTGGCTTTTATATTTCCTCTTCTGTGAAATTTTTCTTCATATCCTCTGACTTTTCAATTTGTTTGCCTTTTATTTGTTTTCAGTACTGGGTGGTTGAACCCAGGGCCTTGCACATGCTAGTTATGTACTCTACCACTGACTGAGCTGCACTTCAAGTCCCTTTTTTATTTTAAGACAGGGTCTCACTAAATTGCACAAGCTGCCTTTGGCCTTGAACTTGTGATTCTCCTGCCTCAGCCTCCCAAATTGGTGGGATTACAAGTGTGCACCACTGCACCCATCTTTATTATTTCTTGGTACTATCTTACTGATGTTGACCTTATTTTTTATATTTTCTTGATAAATTTCTTATTGACGTCTTATATATTAGTCCACTCTTCTGTGTTTTGTCTTCTCTGTGTTTTTATTCTATAGAGCTACTTCTGCTGCTGTTGCATGTATCATTCTTTCTGTGTTTTGTGCTTTTTAAGAGCTGTTTCTGTACCTTGAAGTCAGACGGATATTTTATTTTCTTCTAAAATTATAGTACCCTGCCTTTCACATTTAAATTCTCCCACTCTCCACAGTGTTGGGGATTGAACTCAGGGCCTTGTGCATGCTAGGCATGTGATCCACCACTGAACTACATCCCCAGCCATAGGTTTTTTTTGTTTTGTTTTGTTTTTCTGTTTTTTTTTTCCCCCCACGGTACTAGGGGTTGAACCCAGGGCCTCGCACCTGCATCCTTTGCAAGTGCTGGACACTGAGCTGTGCCGCCAGCCCATTTTTTTTACTTTTTTGAGACAGGGTCTCGCTAAATTACGCAGACTGCCTCTGGTCTTAAACTTGCGATTCTCTCGCCTCCGCCTCCCGAGCTCCTCGGATTACAGGCGTGCGCCACCGCGCCTGGCCCCAGCCATAGGTTTTTTGAGACAGGGTCTTGCTATACAGGTCAGTCTGGCCTTGAACTTGTAATCCTTCTCCTTCAGCCTCATGAGTACTGAGATCACAGATGTGCACCCACAAGCCTAGCATCATATTTTTATTTATTTATTTATTTATTTATTTATTTATTTATTTTTGGTATTTGGAGGTTGAACTCAGGGCCTCACACATACTTTTCAAGTGATCTATTACTGGATTTACCTCCAGCCCATTTTTTAGCTTTTTATTTTGAGTCACCACCTCACTAAGTTACACAGGCCACCTCTGGCCTCAAACTTGCAATCCTTCTCCTTCCAGCTCCCAAATTGCTGGGATTATAGGCATGTGCCACTGCACCTGCCTTCACATTTAAGTCTTTAATTCATCTGAAGTGAATTACTTTTCATATGGCATGAGGCAGGGATGCAGTTATTTTTTTCCCTATTCAGCTACTCAGTTGTCCCAGGACCTTTAATTGAAAAGCATATACTTAACCACTGGCCTGCAGTATCTGTGCTGTATTATCTCAGGGTTTTGTATTCTTCATTCCACCTCATTGAATATGTGTTTTCAGTTCTTTTGAGCATTAATCTAGCAGTGGAATCGCTGGTTTATATAATAATTCATTGTTTAATTTTTTTGGTATTATTTCTAAGAGAGGAATCTTTTTTAAACCTACAGAACATTAGTACACTTAATCTCATCACATACCCAGTATAGAAATTTCCCTTATTGTCTCATTAACAGTGTGTTTATGGTTGGTTTGTAAGGATGATGATCTAAATGTTAGAATGTTAAATGTATTTGAAGTCCCCTTTAAGACCTTATTTATAAGCCCCCTCTGTCCCCCTCTGTCTCTTGCACTTTTTGTAGTCCTGGGGAGTTGAAGCCAGGACCTCGTGCATGTTAGGCAAGTGCTCTAGGCTTGAACTCAGAATCCTCCTGCCTCCCAAGTCACTGGGATTGCAGGCATGTGCTGTGGTGCCTGGCTTTGCCTCTTTTACCCTTATAATAGAGAGATGTCATGACCTTTGTTCTGTCAAATTTCATACCTTACAAAATTTGCTGATTGCATTCAGTTGAGTCTTTTAATGGATTTTCCTGTCTCATATCTTCCCTGTAAACTTAGGGGCTTGTATGACATGACTGTGTAACAGGAAGTATTGAGTGTTTTCCTTAGTCCTATCAAGAAACAAGTAATGCCTGGTTATCCTCTTACCATGTTGTTAAAATTATTTATTGTGTTCAGGTATCATCAGCTTGGTTATTCTGTATGATGTTTTCCCCTTGACATTTTCCCACTAGCGTTTTCAGCAACCATTCATGATTGTGGCCTATATTGTTTTTGAACTAAAATTGAAATTTACTAAGAAAAAGATTTTAAGGTAGATTTAAGCATAGGCAGAGGGGAGTGGAGAACACACCCAAGAACTGGTGTAAGCTCTCTTAAGAGAGAGCCACTAGACTCTTTATTTTATTGGAGATTTCAAAATGGTGGTATCCTATGTATCATAATTATAAGGGCAGTTGAAATAATTATAATGGTAATTGGGTAATTTATTAATTGCAATTCTTTTTTGTTGTAGTTAACTGGTAAGGTTTTTTTGTTTGTTTTTGATTTTGCAGCACTAGGGTTTGAACCTAGGGGCTTGTGCATGGTAAATGGTACTCCAGTCTTGGTTTTTATTATTTTGACACAGAGTTTACTAAGTTGCACAGGCTGCCTCTGGCTTCAAACCTGTGATCCTTCTGCCTCAGACTCCCAAGTCACTGGGATTATATGCTTGAGCCATGGTGTCTGGCAATAGTGTTTTTTGTTTTACCCATCTTTAAGTGTAGAAATGAATAATTTTAAGTATATTCACATAATTGTGAAGCACATCTCTAGGACTTTATCATCTTGCAAATCCAAAATTCCATGCCCATTAAGTAACTCCTTTCCTTTCTCCCCTACTCCCTGTAAACCATAATTTCTACCTTCTGTTTCTGTTTGACTTATAGATAACATATGGATACTTCCATATAAGTGGAATCACATAGCATTTTTTTTGTGTGATTGAATTATTTCAGTTAGCATAATGTTTTTTAAGTTCCATGTGTGATATAGCATGTGACAGAATTCCCTCTGTCCCTGTTGGTAACCAACCAGTCTACTTTTCAAATCTTTCTGGATTTCTAGAAACCTCATGGAAGTGGAAGTACACTTTTTGTCCCTTTGGGACTGGCTTATTTCAACTTAGTGTAGTGTCTTCGGAGTTCACCCATAGTATAGCACATCTTAGAATTTCCTTTTCAAGGCTGAATAATACGCCATTGTATGAGGATGCCACATTTTGTTTATCCATGCATTCATCAATAGATATTTGGGTTGCTTCCACTTCTTGGCTATTGTGAATAGTGCTATTATGAATGTGAACATGCAAATATATCCTTGAGACCCTGCTTTTTATCCTTTTGGGTATATACCAAGAAACTGGTATAGCTGAATCATATAGTAACTTTCTTTTTAATTTCTAAAGTCTTTTGAGACAGGATCTCACTATGTAACCCTAGGCTGGGTTTACTCCAGTCTCAAGATCCACCAGCCTCAGCCTCCCAAGTGCTAGGATTACAGGTGCCTACAACCATGTGAAGCTGTTTTAAAATTTTTCAGAAACCTCCATAATGTTTTCCTCAGTAATTATGCTGTATAGGTATGAGGTAATAATTTTGGTTTTGATTTTGCATTTTCCAAATAGCTAACAATGTTGAACATTTTTTCATGTGCTTATTGGTCCCATGTATGTCTTCTTTGGAGAAATGTTTACTCAGATTCTTTATTTTCTTTTTATTAAATTAAATTAATTATTGGTGGTAGGGATTGAACCAGGGCCTTGTGCATGCTAGGCAAGTGCTCTACTAATGAGCTGTACCCTGGAACTCGATTTTTTAAATCAGGCTCTTTGCTTATTATTCACCCACATGAGTTCTTTACTTACTCTGTGTATAGGTCCCTTGCCAGATACACATTTTGCAGAATTTTTTCTCCTACTGTCTGGATTGTCTTCACTTTCATGACAGTGTCTTTTGTAACCCAGAGGTTTTATTTTGATTTCAAATTTATGGGGGTTTTATTGTTGTTGTTTTTTCCATTTGGTTATTTGAGCTTTGGGAGTCATATCTAAGATGCCATCAAGATGTCGTTGCCTGAGCCGGATGCGGTGGTGCATGCCGGTAATCCCAGCACCTTGGGAGGCAGAGACAGGAGGATGGCAAATTTGAGACCAGAGGCAGTCTGCGTAATTTAGCGAGACCCTGTCTCAAAAAGTAAAAAAAATGGGCTGGGGGTGCAGCTCAGTGGTACAACACTTGCAAAGCATGCAAGCATAAGTCCCTGAGTTCAACCTCCATTACCACAAAAAAATAAATAAAAAGATGTCATTGCCTAATCTAAAGTCATAAAGATTTATACCTATGTCTTCTTTTGACGGTTTGATAGTTTTACTTCTTTTCTTTTCTTTTTCTTTTTTTTTTTTTTTCCTCCTTTTTTTTCCTTTTTTCATTGCTTAGGGGTTGAAATCAGGGCCTCATGCATGCTTTGCAAGTTCTCTACACTGAGCCGGGACCCCTCGCCTGCTTTTTAATTTTTTATCTTTAGACGGGATCTTGCTAAGTTATGCAGGCTACCTCTGGCCTTGAGCTTGTGATCCGTGTCCACTTCCTGAAAGGCTGAGATTACAGGTATGAGTCATTGCAACCAGCAATAGTTTTACTTTTTATCTTGCAGCCTTGGTCCATTTTGAATCAATTTTCATATATGGTTTTAGATTGGGATTCAGCTTTATTCATTTGCATATGGATGTTCACTTGTCCTCCTACCATTTGCTGAAAGATACTCTTTTCCTATTGAGTTGTCTTGATAACTTGTGTTGAAATCAGTTGAGCATAAATGTGAGGGTTTATTTATGGATTCTCAATTCTACTCCATCCATGTCTATTCTATGCCAGTAGCACAGTCTTGATTACTGAAGTTTTGTAATATGCATGTGGGTTTTTTTTTCCTTTTAAATTAAATGTTCTTCGTTGCTTCTATAGAAATTCATTTCACTTTTTTGCAGTACTGATTGAATATGTGTTCCTTGAATGTTTTATATTTAGCTGATGTTTGATGACAATAGAGACAGTTACCCTACAGATATGGGATATATTTTTGACTTTGCATAATGAGACTAAAGAAGAGAGTATTTGATTTGTTGCATTTTAGTAGCTTATTTCTCTAGTTGTTTATGAGTGTAAAGTTACAGCATAGCTGTAAATTATTCATTTGAATCTGGGATAGAGTAACAAAATTGTTCTTAACTCATATAAGCCATTGTACTGAGAGCTAGGGAGTATATGTGGTTTAGGGAATTTCACCTTTTTTCTTATGCTGCTGACAGAAGGGCTGAGTGTAGACTAATTAAAATTTCTATTAATTTTACAGAAGTGATAGACCTTACTCATGATAACAAAGATGATCTTCAGGCTGCTATTGCTTTGAGTCTACTGGAGTCCCCCAAAATTCAAGCTGATGGAAGAGATCTTAACAGGTTATTGCTTTAATTTGTAATCTTTGCTCCCTACAGTTGTGTGTAGGTTAAAGGTCGTAGCTCAGAGAATGCTATTAGGGTAATTCTGCTAAGATCCTTTGATGGCACCTGAATAAAATTTCTTTAAGAAGCAGTGCATATTAGCTTATTTTACTCCTTGGTTCACTTTGGAGAAAGCCACATATGAAGAAGGTCTTCTTGCACCCTGTGTCTGGAAGTAGAATCTTGCAATGTTTTGTAGTTCACAGTTGCTAGGAAAAACAACAACCTGGTTCCAAGTATCTGATAAATATATATCTCTTATCAACTTGTAAGGTTATACTGTTTGGGTGTTTCACTCCCCGCCCCAGTACTAAGTGTTGAACCCAGGGCCTCACTCATGCTTGCAAGTCCTCTACCACTGAGTAGCACTCCCAGTCCTTTTTTTGTTTGTTTTTGTTTTGTTTTGTTTTGTTACTTTTTATTTGTTACATAGGCCGCCAGTGGCCTGGAACATACAGATCCTCTTACCTCTGCCTCTGGAGGTACTGTGATTAAAAGCATACCTCACCGCACCTGGCTCTGTTGGGTTTTTTTTCAATAAAAGTTATCATTGAACTACACTGTCTCAGAGGTGATCAAGGGATATATTGTTTGAGTTGGCATTAATATCATGATTGCCTGCTATTCACAAACATCCATTTCCAGCGATGACCTTCAGTTTCTGGGAATCTTTATTTCTTTACACCGCTGAATTTTTTCTTTGAGGGGAACGTAGGGCAGAATATTATGTGCTGGGTGGTTTGGCGGCTTTTAGTTTTAGCACAGTGTCTTTCTAGCCCCTTTCAGTGGCAAGCACATAGATAGGTCACTGGGGTTGAAATCAAAAACTTTTCACCTGGTAGTCATAAATCAGCTTGAGTCTCAGCTCATTTCCATCATGGACCTTATTAGTAATAGTCTCTGTCATGAATTAAAATTTCTGTTTAAACTTTTTCACATTTTTAAAAATAATTTATAACTAATATATAGCCAGTGATTATCCAGTAAATAGTTCTCTGGCAATTTAGGTTTTCTATGAAAAATCACCACATCCTCCATATAGTGTATTGTTGTTTAACTGTTTTCTTTTTTGATGTGTGGCATGTTGGCACCATATAGGATGCATGAGGCAACCTCTGCAGAAACTAAACGCTCAAAGAGAAAACGCTGTGAAGTTTGGGGAGAAAACCCCAATCCCAATGACTGGAGGAGAGTTGATGGCTGGCCAGTTGGGCTGAAAAATGTTGGCAATACATGTTGGTTCAGTGCTGTTATTCAGGTATGACATTTTTTAAGAGACAATTATGTCTTCTTGAAATAATTTTGTAATTTATTGAACTGATGTGTAAGCAATATAACTTTAAAAAAGTTAAGACAGTTATTAAAAACTGAGTAGACTTTCCTATAGCATTGCTGTGTTTTGGTTGTTTTCATGTGTTTCGCATTTAGATGCTCTAATGTCTAAACTGGGCAGGACTGAGTGAAATCTGTGGTTGTAAATGTATCAGATTCAAATGTTTCAGGCCAGCATTTAGGGAATACTATTAAAGGCAGGAGCTTTTAATAATGCTATTAAAGGAGTAGAGAAGTGCCAAACGTTCTGGAAGAAGAGAAGTAGAACATTCTCGAGGTTTTGAGAAGATCAAATCTATAGAATTGGTGAATGTAAGACAGGGTTGAGAAGGACTCCAAGGTTTCAAGTTTGAGTATGCAATGCCTTTTGACACTAGAAGAGGAATAATTTGGGTGTGTGTGAAGAGTGGATTTCAGTCTAGTTGTAGACATCTTGAGTTTGAGGTACCTGTAACACATCCACAGGGAGGTACATGTAGGCAGTTAAGTTCAGAAAAGAAATGTAAGTTGCAGATACAATTTAGGGCATCAGTAGTGTAAGGGTGGTAGTAAAGACAAGGGGGTGGATGGATTCTACTAGAGAGTCGTAGGTTTCTAGCAGTATCTCTCAGGCATGGGACTTAACATGGCCACAGTACAGCAAATAAGTCATGTCTGCAGTCTTCTGCATCATGGTTCATGGTGTCTGCTTAGCTACTCAAGCTGAAACACTTACAGTACATTCAACTGGCTATGTGCCTGGCTCTGAGTTAGGCACTAGGGAAAAACCAATGAGTAAAACCACACCCCTACTCTCTTTGAGTTTACTTTGCAAAGAATGCAGCAGTCAGTATGTATCAGATGATAGTAAGTATGATAAAAACACAAGAATGACAGTGAGTTTACTAGAAAGATTCAGCCAGAGGGGAAAGGGTGCTGTTTACATGGGTGGTCAGAGATGGATTTTTTTGTTTATTTGTAAGGTGGACATTTAAGCAGAGGCTTGAAGGCCCTGGGTTCAACCCCCTTCCCCCCTCATTACTGCAGCACAACAAAAAACCATTTCAGATGGAAGGAGCTACAAGCAAAATGACCTAGGTTCAGGACTTGGTTAACATGTGAGAAATAGCAAGACAACTAGAACTGGATGATCAAGAATAGAGAGGAGAGGGGTCAGAAAGGTGGTAGAGGTAGAGTTGGGGAGTTTGGTTCATGGTGAGGACTTGGGAGTTGTATGTTGCTATTATTAGGTGCCATTGAGTCCAACTCAGCCACCCTCACAGAGTTTTCATTGACTGATTGTTTTCAATGGCTAAGTTTTTCGGGATTGCTTTAGGTGTGGATTGCCGTGTCCTTCTCCGATTGGGAGTTGTATAGATGTGGTGAGAGTGTCAGAGAAATTTTAGAGTAGAGAGCTGATATGAGCAACTTCTACTTGTAAAAGATCACTGTAAGGCGGTAATGTAGAATTAGGACTATTAGTCAGTTCTTACTTATATCTGTCTCTGTCTATCTGTGTGGGGTAGGGGAGAGAGACACGGACAGACACCAAGACCCTTAGATTCACATCCCCTTCAGCCTTCAGTCCTGTGAGAGTTGTTGAACAATCTTATTTTTTGGCTAAAAGCCATTCTGTGAGAGAGTGGAGAAATAATGACGGAGCCAGTTTGAAATAGTTGTTGGAGATTTGGGGAAAACAGTTAACACTAGAATGCAGTATAGATGAGCATCCCTGATCCAAAAACTTGAGATTTGAATGCTTCAAAATCTAAAACTTTTGAGCATTTCAGGTATTTGAATTAGTGATGCTCAACTGGTAAAGTCTATGCCAATACTCCCAAATCCAAGTCTCCAAAGTCTGATACACTTCTGGTCCCAAGCATTTCAGATAAGTGATACTCACCCTGTAGTAGGATTTCTAGAAATTTGAGACTGTGCTTGACGTTTGTCAGCTTTAAATGTCCAGTGATATCAGTGTGTCCTATTTTTCTCAGGATTTGGTCTTAACTGCACCGTAAGGCTCTTAAATGGAGAATCCAATTCATTGAGGCTGGAGGATTTACTGGGTACATGATAAAAGGACAAAGGGCCAGCCTGAGGATTTAAGGAGGATAGTTAAAAGACCACAGGATCAAAGCTAAATTGAGGGAGAAATAAAAACAGGAAGACAATAATGGTTTGGGAGCAAGGAAAGATGCCAGTTTGTGTGGTGCTGTGCTGAACACAACACGTGTCTTGTGGGTAATACAACAAAGAAGTTAGAATTGTCTTATAGTCTGAGAGTAGGATTTTCTAAATGTGTGATCTCATAATGACATGTTTCCAGGTGTTGACATATCCTAAGTGTGGTCTTGGATATGGGAATAGAGCTGGAGTGGAAAATATGTTGCTAGTAATAAGATGCTCAAGAAACCTAGAGTTCTTCAGGTTGATTGGACACGCATGAGTTTTGTCCACAAATAGCTGATCAACTACTGTGTGTCTAACTGTAATCCAGGGTTTTGAGTTGTAAGAGTAAACCAAACAAAGATAGCTGTGTCCTTATGAAACTTAAATTCTTTTGAGTTGAGATAGGCAATGAATAATAAACTAAAAACCAACTGAATGATTAGCTAGCTGAATAAATGTATAGAATATGTTAGACTGTGATTTAGTCAATAGAAAAAAGAGCAGGAGAAGGGAGGTTGGAACTGTTGTGGGACTGATGAGAGTAGATTGGAGTATTAACTACGGTGTTAGGTATTGCTGAAGGAATGACTTGGAGTCAATGCTATACTTATAGGAGGTGAGAGAGAAAGTCATGTAAAATCAGTGAGGAAAACATTCCAGGTAAAGAAACCCACAGGGCAGAAGCCCTAAGGTGGGAATGGCTTTGGTATATTCAGGGAACGTGTAGGAGTCCCTAGTGCCAAGATACTAAGAGCAAAGGGGAGAGTGAGTGGAGATGAGGTTCCAGGTGAGGTGAGGAGTCACCGAAGGTCCTGAGCTGAAGAGTGGCAAACTCTGGTCCAAGTGTTCAAAGGCTCACTCTGGCGACTGTAGGAAAGCAGAGTGAAGAGACAAGGAGGCAAGGGTAGACACCCATTGCATCAACCTTCTGAGAGGTGATGGTGGCTTGGACCAGGTGGTAGCTGTGGAAGTGGAGAAGTGGTTGGATACCTGATATATTCTGAAGACAGAGCTTCAGATGGTCCATGGGTTGGATGTTGACTGAAGTCATACTTAGAGTAATAAGGAGAACTGTTAGCAGATGACAGTCTTCAGTGAATTGAGAGCTTAATTTTGGTTGTATTAGAGAGGTGATCAGAATCTGGCAACTGTGTTGGTGGAGGGGAAGTTCTGGAGACAAGGAGACCAGGCATAGTGATCCAGGTGAGCAGTGAGCCAAGTGAGCATTTAGCTGAGTGAACAATGATGGAGTTTGATTAGAGCAATTGATGGGTTGTCAGTAGGGAGGAGGTGGTTATAAAATAGCACCCAGCGGTGGAGTCCAAGGACCTTGGGACTTACAGGATGTGAATACTTAGGGAAGGAAAAAAGCTCAAAGATTGGTGTGATGTTACAAGGTTTAGTGTCTGGAGGAGGAGGAGGCTGTAGTAAGTGATGCAGAGAACACAGAAGCAGCAGTGTTGGAGAAAGAACTATGTTAGGAGTAGGTCATAGTAGCTCCCTGTTCTGTGGTTTTTACGAATAGTGACATCTTTGAGGAATGCTGAATTTTGGCAAATGTGAAGAGGTAGAGGGAGGTGACTAAGTGTAGAGCCATTTTTCTCATGTAGAACAGAAACTCTGGAGAGTGTTGCAGGGTCAACAGCAGAGTGGGAATGGAGATGCACTGAATAGACAAGTGAAGTGGGAAGAGGAGAAGAGAAGAGCGGGGCCAAGGCCAGAGCCAGCCACCTCTCCTGGCCCCAGGTCTAACTGAGGTAACAGCATGGGTCGGGGTGTACTCCCTGTTACCGACTGCCTCACGCTGCGGCCAGGAAGAGAGAGGGCAGCTGGAGAATGGCTCATGGGCTCTAGTCAGATACTGCTACTTTGATTTTTTTGTCTGACATTAGGGAGTATACCCAGGATTTTGAAATACCCAGAGAGTACTTTATTCAGTTCTGATTCCAAAGCTTTGCCTATTTACCAGGATGCTGCTTCAAGAATTCCAGTATATAGGCTGGAGGGGTTTTCATTTGAGAAGTTGGGATGAGGAGTTACATTCATACCAGGGATTTTTTGTTGTTGTTTACTTAGAAAAGATGTAGTAGGAAAACGTGTGATTTTCAAATAATAGGAAGAATTCTTCTCTCCAATCTGACAGCATATCTGCTGTTAAAGTATTTAAAAATACAAAGTATTAAGAAATATAAACTGGGCATGGTAGTGCACACCTGTAATACTAGCACTCCAGAGGCTGAGGTGGGAGGATCAGCCCGGGTTTGAGGCCAGCCTGGTTTATATAGTGAGTTCCAGGCCAACCTGGGCTACAAAGGCAGACCCTGCCTCAAAACAAACTAACAAAACATAGATATGTATTAGAAGAGTGGAGAACAGTAAACTCTGCTGTATTTACCAGCTAGCCTAAGAAATGTTACAGATCTCTATGCTATTGAGTCCCCACTGGCACATCCTCTTGTCCCCACAGACATAGGTAGCCCCAGTAATGCATAGTATTGAATTATATGTTATTAAACTTAATGTAAACATTATTACACTTTTTCTGTAATTCTTTTCACGCAACATGTATTTCTGAGATTTATCCAGGTCGATAGACACGGTTCTTATTAATTCATTTTTACTGTTACATAGTAGGCCATTTTCTACAATATTGCTATTTAATAGTATAAGTGTAATATACTTTAATATATTTCTCATTTTAGACCTTAGGTTATTTCTTTTTATACCTAAAAGAATTAACGTTTCTTGTGGGTTTTTATGTACAACTATTATTATTTTCTTAGAAATACTGGAATTGCTAGGCTAACGATTACATATACTTTTAAATATGAAAGAAAATATTTAAAGCAAAAGAATTTTTAAAAAAAACTATGAAAGGAAAGCTATGAATTCATTTCTTTCAGTCTCTCTTTCAGTTGCCTGAATTTCGGAGACTTGTTCTCAGCTATAGTCTGCCACAAAATGTGCTTGAAAACTGTAGAACTCACACAGTAAGTTGGTGCTGCAGGGTTTCTTCGTTGTTGTTTAATCTTTTTCTCTCAAAACCTTTAAACTTTTTTTGCTAAAGTTGATAATCATGATAGTCTCTGGCTTGTGTTAATATTTATATTCATCTCTAAATTGTACTTTCAGTCTTTGTGACAAGAAACAAACGTTCACAAAAATTTTAAACTAAGAATAAAATTAGAAAAACAATCCCAGTGATGTGGGAGGCTGAGGCAGGGGGATCACGAGTTTGAGGTCAGAGGCAGCTTGCCCAATTTAGCAAGACCGTGACTCAAAATGAAAAATGATCAGGTATGGCGGTGCACATCTATAATCCCAGCATTGAGGAGGCTGAGGCAGGAAGATCATGAAGTCAAGGCTAGCCTTGAGTATATAGCAAGATCTTATCTCAAAACAAATGAATAGAAAAACATTCAACTGGGCATAGTGGTTCGTGCCTGTAATCCCAGCACTTGGGAGGCTGAGGCAGGAGTATCGACAAGCTTTTGGGTTGTCTTGACACCAGCCTGGGCTACATAGCAAGACTATCTCTAGAAAACTGAAAAAAAGACCTAAGGGTACAGCTGAGTGGTAGAACACTTGCCTGGCAGGTGTGGGGCCCTGGGTTCAACCCTCCTAGTACTGACAAAAAGAAAAACAATTAGAAAAACAGTTTCAAGAGGGTGTGATGAGCCACCCCATCAGCCTCACTAGTACTGCTCGTGGGTGGGAACACTCAGAACACATGTTGTATGTGTGGTGGTCTTCCCTTGGCCATTAGGGATGCAGAATAGATGGCCCAGTGCAGAGGCTTGGGCCTTCTTAGAAGAGATTTCTTTCTGTTCTTGCCATCGCACATAGTTTGTTCCCAGTGATTTAACCCTTCCCTGCATTTCACCTTAGTGTGATGCATCCTTCTAACAGGAGGGAGGGCAGCAACTTCAGAAAATGAACATTGAAGCCAGGTGCTGTGGCACATGCCTATAATCCTAGCAACTTGGGAGGCAAGGGCAAGAGGATCGCAGGTTTAAGGCCAGAGGCATCCCATGTAACTTAGCCTCTTTTAAAAAAAGGCGGGGGGGGCTTAGAGGTACAACCTAGTTGTAGAGCACTTACAAAGTATTTGTGAGGCCCTGGATTCAACCCTCAAATACTGCAAAAGAGGAAAAGAAAACAGGAAATAGACATTGCTCTCTTTCCAACAACGTTCCCTCTTTGACTTCTACATAGTTAACTCTTTGCTGTAGACTAACTCCCTATGCAGTCCTTTTATTTTTAAATGAGTTTATTTGTATTTGTGGTGCTGGGGATTGAACCCAAGCCTTGTGCATGGTAGGCATGTGCTCTACCACCGAGCTACATCCCCAACTCCTATGCAATCATTGTCAGAGTCCCTGTTATGTAGTTTGAGTCATGACTCTGACCTAGATCTAGGAAATTGAATTAAAGAGTGATTATCAACAACTTTTCTGTATATGTTCTAACTTTCCAAGAGTCCATCCATATGTCTATATTTTCTATAGGAAAAGAGAAATATTGTGTTTATGCAAGAGCTTCAGTATTTGTTTGCTCTGATGATGGGATCAAATCGAAAATTTGTAGACCCTTCTGCAGCCCTGGATCTGTTAAAGGGAGCATTCCGATCATCAGAGGAGCAGCAGGTACTATGAAGACTTATTCTTTTTAGTTTTCCTTCAAATTTTGAAGTTTGAAGTCATGCCTTATTAATATAACTGTTATTGCTTATTTCAGCTGTGTAATAAGCTGTGAACATGGCTAAGCAGGAGGACTGTGGGCCCTTGCCTAGGACCTGTACATTGTCTTCAGAACAGGTGGAAGCAGAAGGAGAGGGAGGAAGATAGGGAAGAAGGGAAAAGAGAGAAAATATTACACAATAGGGGCTAGTAGTTCTAAGAGAAGAGGAAATAATAGCAAGAATTGTAGAAGTAGACAGAGGCCTGTGAAGCAGAAAGGAGATTGAAAATACCTCAGTGAGCCATATCAAAAGGTCAGTCAGGAAATGTAAAGTCTTTGCATATACCTTTGTTTTGTTATGCTCCAGATAAGAATCCTATTTTTAGAACTATCTAAAACTGAGTTCAGCAGCTTTTCTGAGCACTCTTTCTCTTTTAGACATTAATACTTTTCCTTACACACACACACACACACACACACACACACACACACACACACACATATATATAAAAGCTGTTACTGCTGGATCAGTTTCTTTGCTTAAATTTTTTTTTTATTGAAAGGCCCGTTGTTGTGAGGTGCCATCAAGTTGAGCCTGACTCATAGCAACCTTAAGTACAACAGATTGAAGTACTCTTTGATTCTGTTCCAGGCACATGATCTTATTTATGTTTAAGCCCATTGTTGCAGACAGTGTCAGTCCATCTAGTTGAGGGTTTTCCCTTCTTTTGTTGACTTGCCACTCTCCCAAACATGATGTCCTTCTCCAGGGATTGGTCCCTCCTGACCACATGTCCAAAATACATAAGATGCAGTCTAGTCATCCTTGTTTCCAAGTAGCACTCTGGTTGCACTTTATCTAGGACAGATCTGTTGGGTTTTTTGCAGCCCATGGTATATTTAATATTTGTCTCCAGCACAATAATTCAAAAGCATCAATTCTTCTCTTGTCTCCCTTAGTCATTGTCCAGCTTTCACAACCATATGATGCGACTGAAAATATCATAGCATGAGTCAGGTGTACTTTCACCTTCAGTGTGGTGTCTTATGAACACTTTGAAGAGGTCTTTTGCAAAAGTTCCCCAATGCAATGCATTTTTGATTGGTAACTTCTGTTTCCATGGGTGTTGATTTTAGAACGAAGTAAAGCAAAATCTTGGACAACCTCAATCTTTTCTCCATTTATCATGAAGTTGCTTACTGACCCAGATGTAAGGATTTTTGTTTTGCTGATGTTGAGGTGTAATCCATACTGAAGGCTGTGTTCTTTGATCTTCATCAGTAAATGTTTCAAATCCTCTTCACTTTCAGCAAGCAGACTTGTGTCATGTGCATAAGGAAGGTTGTTGATGAATCTTCCTCCAGTCCTGATGCTACATTCTACTTCATAAAGTCCAGCTTCTTGGATTATTTGCTCAGCATAGAAACTGAAGAGGTACAGTGAAAGGACACAGCCCTGACACACACCTTTCTCAGCTTTAAACCAAGGAGTGTTTCCTTGTTCTATTGGAACTACTGCCTCCTGGTCCAAGTACAGATTCCTCATGAGTAGGTGCTGTGGTATTCCCATTCTTCTCAGTGTTATCCATAATTTATTATGATCCCCACAGTCAAATGCCTTTGCATAGTTGATAAAACATAGATAGACATCTTTTCGGTATTCTCTGCTTTCGGCTAATATCTATCTGATATCAGCAGTCATATCCTTGGTTCCATGCCCTTTTCTGAATCCGTCTTGATTTTCTGGCACTTCCCTGTCTGTATACTGTTGCACTTGCTTTTGAATGACCTTTAGCAAAATTTTACTTGTGTGTGTTATTAGTGATATTGTTTGATAATTTCTGTATGCAGTTGATCCCTTTTCTTGGGAATAGGCACAGATATAGGTCTCATCCAGTCAGTTGGCCAGGTAGCTGTTTTCCAAATCTCTTGGCATCAATAAGCGAGCCCTTCCAGTGCTGCATCTGTTTGCTGAAACATCCCTATTGTTATTCCATTAACTCTTTGAGCCTTGTGCTTCGTCAATGTCTACAAGACAGCTTCCATTTATTCCCTCAGTACCATTTGTTCCTGATCATATGCAACCTCTTGAATGGTTAGTCATCCACCAATTCTTTTTGGTATAATGACTCTGTATTTTCCTTACATCTTTTGATGTTTCCTGTGTCACTTAATGTTTTCCCTGTAGAATGCTTCACTATTGCCACTCAAGGCTAGGATTCGTTCTTCAGTTCCTTAAGCTTGAGAAAAACAGAACGTGTTCTTCCCTTTTGATTTTCTATCTTTGTCATTATAATATTTGATTTTGTCTTCTTGAGCTGCGCTTTGAAATCTTCTGTTTAGTTCCTTAATTTCTGTTTAGTTGTTTAATTTCATTATGTCTTCCTTTTGACATCTAATTTGATCTTTTCTTTTTTTCTGTCTTTTTAATAACCTTTTGCTTTCCTCGTGAATGATGTCTTTGTCATGCCACGACTCATCTGGTCTTCTCTTATTATTGTCTAATGCATTAAACCTGCTCTTGAGGTAGTCTCTGATCTCAGATGGGGTATACTCAAAATCATACCCTATAACTATCCTGAATTCTCAACACATTTAAAGTTTCCTTTCTCCATTTAGATCTCACATTGTTCTATAGGACTATAATCTGTTCCGTGGCTTTTTTAAAAAAAGCGACCTAATTGGAAGATACTGTTTGTTTGTATTTTTCTGTCACCAACAGACATGGCTCAGAGTGGGAAAATTCCAGATCCCCTCTTAGCACAGCTTAGCCAGGTTGCCTGTACCTTCTGTTTTGTCTCTAGTAGCAGGATTCCATTATTTCTGTAACTTCATTATATAATGTTTGGCCCTATAAAAGAAGTGTTTTCAGCTGGATGTAGTAACTCACACCTATAATTCCAGCACTTGGGAAGCTGAGGCAGAAGAATCAAGAGTTTAGAGGTCAGCCTGGGTTGCACTGCGAGTTCCAGGCAGTCTGGAGTACATAGGAAAACTGTCTCAAAACACAAAAAAAAAAAAGAGAGAGAGAGAGAAAAGAAAAAAGTTCCTCAAAGGAGTAGAATATTAATAAGATTAAGGGAAAACTTGCATTCCCCTATGTATAGCATTGCATCTAACTTACACAGTCTGTTCCTCTCTTACAGCAGGATGTGAGTGAATTCACACACAAGCTCCTGGATTGGCTGGAGGATGCATTCCAGCTAGCTGTCAATGTTAAGTGAGTGTCACGTGTGTGTATATCCTTCTGACTCACCATGGCCACTGGGAATTATGACGGGACGGGGGTCACTCTTCTCAAGTAGAAATTGCTGGTTTTTTACCAAACCCCATGGTGACCACTGAGCTTTTCTTCACTATTCTTTCCCATTACTTTGGCTTTCCCCCTCTACAGATATAGATAGTCCCCTTATCCTGCAGCTTTTTCCTGAAAGGGCCTTAAATGTTAACTTTATTGGAGTCTTGGCTTATGCTGGAAAACATATTTACAAACAGGTAAATCAGTGCTAGACGTGAACATGGTGTATGATATGGTTACATTAAATTCAATCTAGATCACTTGATGAGTGTTGGTCATTTCAGTCTCCAATAGAGGTAAAAATAAAGGTCAGGAACATGTGTATCCTCCACCTATTACTGATGTTGAGAAATTAGTTTTCCAAATAGTTTTAAATCTAAGTTCAAGAATTAAACATCATAAAATGCCTTTGCAAATAGCACCCTATGTAATTAGTATCAATTTAAGATGGACTTGTAAGAAAAAAACATTTTTATTCCATTTCTTTTGTGCCTATAAGAAAACTTGTATTTATTTGTAAAATTGCATGAGTTCATTCTTAGCCTGTGTGCTATTTCTGTACCTGTACCCATCTGTCCTCTGAGATAGATGTGTGTATTAAATGTATGAAAACATAATACATAGACATGTATTATGTGTCTGCATGTGTGATTTCCCTAATAGCTCCCAAGGCCAGGGAGTGTGCCTTATTGTCCTGTGTTTTCAGTCTAGTGCCAAAGCACATACTTGTTCAATAAATGTTTGAGCTGATCTAATCACCACCTGTCTAGACTATAACTGGCTATAATGGTTGATGAAAATGCCATAGACTATAACTGGCTATAATGGTTGATGAAAATGCACTATTTTTGTTTTTGAATGATGCTTGAGTTTTTTATCATATATGTTTGATCCAAATGATGCAGAATTGCCTCCCTTTTTTAAAAATAGCAGCAGTCCCAGGAACAAATCTGAAAATCCTATGGTGCAGCTATTCTACGGTACTTTCCTGACTGAAGGAGTTCGTGAAGGTAAATTCTTTGTCCCTAATGTTAATTTTAGGCCTGCACCCACATCGTCATTACTGTGTCCTTTTAGGAAGACAGTAAAATGAGTAGACATGAGAGTCTGACAACTTAGATCTGAGTACTGGTTTGTTCTGCCTCTTTGTTCTGGTATCTTTATAATTTTGGACGCACTGTTTAAGTTCCTAGATCTTCAATCTGTTCACCTGTAAAATGGGATATATCTTAGAGTTTCTGTGTAAAGGTTGTGACATTTTCATAGCCAAAGACTAGCATTAATGTCAGATATACAGTGATATTATCCAGTTTTCTCTGTACATTTTGGGTTTTGTTTTAATGGTACTGAGGATCAAACCAGGGCCTCAGTGCATGCTAATAAGCAAGCCCTCTACCATCTGAGCTAAACACCCGGCCCTCTGTTGCTTTTTCTTATGTAACATCTAATCTCAAAATATTTTGTTAAGTTGCCAGAAATGTGTATCTACTCTAGAGGTTTATCCAAAATGTATATTGAACACATAATTTTTATTGTTTAACTGTGGAGAATTTTGAACATGTACAGAGAGAGCATTGTCAAAACCCCCATGAAACAGCAACTATTAGTCCACAACCAATCCTTCCTCATTTAGCCATCAACTCTTACCTTTGATATTCTATTTGTTCATGTATTTTTAAAATTGATTATTTACTTTTAGTACTGAAGATTGAATATAGAACCTTAAGGTTGTTAACCAAGTACTGTACCACCAAGCTACACCCCTGGCCCTTGATAAGATTTTAAAAACATAACCAAGGATCACCACTTCTCTAAATTTAGTTTCCATAAAGCTTCTTTTGTCAAGTCATATTCACACATGGTGGGAAAAGTCTTTGATTGGGAATCATATGATGTCTGGTTGTCTTTCTTTTTTGGCAGAACTTGGAGGCTGGACCCAGGGCCTTGCGCCTGCTTCACAGGTGCTCTACCACTGAGCGGAACCCTCGGCCCCTACCCCTTTTTAAATTGAGACAAAATCTCACTAAGTTATGCAGGCTGCCTCTGGCCTTGAACCTGCGATCTTCCTGCCTCTTCCTTCTAAGTCACTGGGTTTATAGGTGTGCACCACTGCACCTAGCTATGTCAGCAGTTATTAATGGTTCATGCCTCACTCTATTGTGCATTAGAGGTTGCCGTCCAGGTTTCAGTACATTTTTAGCCAGTTCTGAGGAGCCTACAATTTTAGAAGGTAATGTCTCTGTGGAGCCAGAAAGTAGGCACTAGATCTTTTGTAGCAATGGCTTTAAAAATCATTCTCTCCTTTTGCCTAGGAAAGCCCTTTTGTAACAATGAGACCTTCGGCCAATATCCCCTCCAGGTAAACGGTTATCGCAACTTAGACGAATGTTTGGAAGGGGCCATGGTGGAGGGTGACATTGAGCTTCTTCCTTCTGATCACTCAGTGAAGTATGGACAAGAGGTAAAGTGGATATTTTTACTTGCTCTGCCAGTGACAAAGTCAATTAAACAGGACTGAACATTTAGGAAAATTATCGTCACATGTTAAATAACTTTACCCTGAACAGAACTTGAATTTGTCTTAAATCTGTCATCAGTTGATACCAGTCAGTGAGTGCTTTGATAAATGAGTTCTTTACTGAAACTGTGACTTTGAGTTACTCATGTAAAGGTTGTATGCTGCTTCTGATGTTTTAAGTATGATCAAGTTTCTCTCTTTCTGTTGAAGCCTACCTGTACCTGAGTAGGGAGAACCCACTGCCTCCATAATTTCGGAGGGTAAAAGTACAGTGATTAACTCCTATGGTATGCCATTTAGAATATTTTCCCTATTATAGTATTTATTGTTCTCAATTGTAAATTCTGCCTTTGCTTTTACATTTTTTTGAATTTAATTTGTTTGTTTATGTGTGGGTTTTGTTTTTCTGGTGGGTTGAAAAGTGGGGAGTAAAGGGAGAGAGCAATGGTAATTGTGCAAAATACAGTTGGGTAAGAATTAGTAGCATTTATAACATAATTGCCAATATTACACAGTTTGAATTGTTCTCTCATCATACATTTTGAGGCAAAATTGTGGCTTATGTAAGAATCCAACTTAGGCATTTCTATAGGAGAAAGAAGAGCTCTCTTGAAATAAAGTAACCTAACATGAACCTTGTGGAAATATGTTAGCTTTAGAAAGTGTTGGAATGCAGAGAGAGCCACTGCCTTCTCAGCTTTTCAAAGAAGGAACTAGTTTCTAATGGGAGGCATTTCATCTCTACCACCTAATGCATTCTCTTGTGACAGAAAGAATGGTCAAGCTAACTCAGACCTCAGTATTCAAGGATGGGAATTCTATAAAAACAAAACAAGAGCAAACAGAAGTCATTGTGCTTGTTTGTTGAAATTTACCCCTGAGGTAGTCAAATAGGCTGTCTGAATTCACCTTGTGCCAGCAGGTCATCCGGAGGGGGCACTGTTTATTTACTGTTTGTACCTTGGTAAAGGAAGCATTTTAAAACTGTTGATAGGAACTTCTGGCATACAGGTGAATTAAACAGAAATGCCTTTCCCAATGTAGCTTTTCCTCACTTAGAATCAATTACAGTTGAAATCTTGTTTTGTTACTTATTCTTTTTTTCTTTTTTAATGAGTTAAGTGTTTTCCTCCCTTGAAACTCTAGGTAACACTTGACCTACCATTGTAGCGATTTGACTGGCTTTCTTAGGAGACATCTGTACATTGAATGAAGTTCAGAGAGATTTTTTTTTCCCTCAGAAACACTGAGGAATTGTAAAATCACAAGGCCATTTCCGGTTTCCTTTTTAGACAAAAAGAGATTCAAACTATGTGACACTACAAATAAATAGTATAGAATATATGTATATTATTAGTCTTTTTAAATGATTCCTGGAGATATTTATCTGCTTAGTTAAATGCTATTCAGATCGTAATTTCTAAATTCTTTAGCTATGCTGTTTTCTTCAAAATATGAACCTCTTTTAAATACTAATGACTCACTTAATGAATGACTCATACATGCTTGGTCAACTCACATACACAGGGGTGGTTATTTCTAAGGATGATGATTTAATGAAATGCCATTGAGAAGCTAGTAAATTTGGAGTCTTGAAGAATACTTAACCATATTCTTAACAGAGTGTGATCTGAAGTGTTAGTATTTGGGGTTAAAAAATGTTCTAATAGGAGTTTGATTTGAATATAAGTTCTGTACCAAAAGAAGAAACTTTGGTCAGAGATATTTTAAATGTGGCTATTATTTCTTAAAATTAATTTTTCTTTTCCCACATTTCCACTCTGGGTATAGCGTTGGTTTACAAAGCTACCTCCAGTATTGACCTTTGAACTCTCCAGATTTGAGTTCAATCAGTCTCTTGGACAGCCAGAGAAAATTCATAATAAGCTGGAATTTCCTCAGATTATTTACATGGACAGGTGAGTTCTTGGTAGATTGCCTTCCTGATGTCATGCAACAGTAGAAATGAGCATGAACTAAGTGTATTGTGCGTAGGAATCACTTGGAGTTCTAGATCATATGCAAATTTGAATTCAGTGTATCTGAGTTGGAGCCCAAGAGTTTGTATTTCTAAGAAGTTCCCAAGGTAGTGTTAATAATACATGGGATCTCTGGACCAAAATTTGAGTATCTAGGCTTTAAATGGAAGCCTTGCTTCTTTGCGGGTGAGGAGCAGTATATGGATTAGCCACAGTATAGTTCTTTCTCTTCTGAATATCTGTATTCCTAGAGTGGTAGTGGGGGGGGGGGTCCTAGAGAGACTTAGATTATAGAATTGTAATCTTTTCAAAGTTTGGTATACTGAGGTACAATTTACTTGTAAAAAAGTATCACCATTCTTAGGTGAATAACCAATGAGGTTTTTTTGTTTGGTTTTTGTTTTCGTTTTTTGAGACAGAGTCTTGCCACGTTGGCCTTGAACTTGCTGTTTAGCTCAGGCTGGCCTTGCATTCCTGATCCTCCTGCCCCTGCCTTCCAAGGGCTGGGATTATAGGTGTGTACCACTAAGCTTGGCAGCCAAGATATTTTGGAGAGAAACTTTTTTTTTTTCTTTTCCCTGAGACAGTGTCTTACTATGTAGTCCAGGCAGGCCCCCAACTCTATGCTCTGACCTCTGCCTGCCCAGTGCTGGGATTACAGTTGCCTACCACTATGCCTGGCGAGTTTTGACAAATGTAAATAGGCAGATGACCACCATTACAGTTATGATAGAGAGCATTCCCATCACCCAAAAGGTTCCTTTTGTTCCATTATAGTCCTTTCCTCTCACCCCTAGGCTTTCGCAACCACTTACTCTTTTTCTGACCATTTTGCCATTCCTACAATGTCGTATTAGTGACATTAGTATTTAGTATGTATCCTTTTATGGCTGGGTTGATGATTTTAGATTCACCTCTGTCGCGTATATGATCAAACCATATGGTGAATATTTAAATTTTTAAAAATTATTATAGTGAGGCATGGTTGTGCATGCCTGTAATACCAGCAATTCAGGGCAGAGGCAGGAGGATCACAAGTTCAAGGCGAGAGGCAGCCTGTGTGATTTAGCAAGACTCTGTCTCAAAATAAAAAGTAAGCAGTAGGCTAGGGGTACAGCTCAGTGGTAGAGCACTTGCAAAGCATGTACAAGGCCCTAGGTTCAATCCTCTAGTACTGCAAAAAAAATAATAACAATAATAAAAATAAGTAAATAAAAAATTTATTACAATAAAAGGCACATCCCTATTAATCCCCCTCAAAATATTCTCCCTGGCTTTGAACACACTCACCCATTGTTCTTTCCACTTTCTGAAGCAGTTCTAGAAGTCCTGTTTTATGAATATCTTTAGTTTAGTTTCACCCTCTGCCATGACAACACTCCATGTCACACATTGCTTCTGGCACAGCAATTTCTGTCAAAAACATTATGATGTATCCTCATCCTCTTTATTTACTGGATCTGGCACTGTGTGACTTGTAGCTCTTCCCCAAAGTCAAAATGATGATGAAAAATAAATGTTTTAAGCTGATTCAAGGCATCATTTTATGGTTGAGTAGTGCACTCTGTGCAGCACACTCCCTGCCTCCCTCTGTGTGTCTGTGTCTAACAGTCTGTCTCTTTCTCTGTCTCTGCTCTCCCCTCTCTCATTGGTGCTGGGGATTAAATGCAGGGCCTCAAGCTAAGGGCTCTACCACAGAGCTAGAGCTCGAGATCCTATTGAGTAGTGTTCTGTTATTGTATGTATGTGCCATGAGATTTTCTCCATTTACCAGTTGGCAGCTCTTTTAGATGTATCCAGTTGTAGGCTATTATGAATAAAGCTGCCATGAACATTCACTTACAAGCCTTTGTATAATTTTTAGTTCTTTTGGGTAAGATATAGGACTGGGATTGTGCGTTGTATAAAAAGTATATATTTCTCTTTAAAAGAAATTTTTGTGCTGTTTTCTAAATTTACTATGCAATTTCGTATTCCCATCAATAGAGTGTGAGGGTTCTGTTTACTCCAAATCCTTCTCAATGCTTAAGATTATAGGTCTTTTAAATTCTCACCATTCTGGTGAGTATGTAGAAGTTTCGCATTTATCATGACTTGTATTTTCCTGATAACTAATGATATGTACTTAACTACTGGTCATTTGGGCTGGGATTTAGCTCAGTTGGTAGAGCGCTGCTCTGTAGTCTCTGAGGTCCTGAGTTCGATTCCCAGCACTGCAAAAATGGGAGAAGGACATGGCAATCCACTCCTGAGGCGATCCTGAAACAACCAGCCATTGAAAACCCTATGAGGGTCACTATGAGTCGAACACGGCAACAACTGGTCATTTGTATATTTTCTTGGGTGAAGTGGCTAGTCCCATCTCTTGTCCGCTTTTTAATTTGGTTGGGTTTCTTAATATTGTGATGTAAAACTTCTTTTTATATATTAAAAATCCAAATATTTTCTCTCTCTCCTTATTTTTTATTTTCTTACCAGTAGCCTTAGAAGAGCAGTTTTAGTTTTCATGAAGTCTAGTGTATCACTTTTTCTTTGATAGCTTATAGGTTTTGTATTCTAAGAAATCCTTATTAGCCCAAGGTCACAGATTTTCTTTTTCTTTTTCTTTTTTTTCTTTTTCTTTTTCTCTTTCTTTTTCTCTTTATTTTTCTTCTCCAAAAATTTAGTAGTTACTCTTACCTTAAGTTTCTGACCCATTTGTTGCTAGGTGCCATTGAATCGGGTCCAACTCATAGCAACACTCATAGAGTTTTCATTGGCTGATTATTTCAGGATTGCTTCAGGAGTGGATTACCATGTTGTTCTCCCGTCTGACCTATTTAGGTCATCATCATTATTATTCATTTTTTGGTTGTTTGGGACAGCATCTTGCTGTGTAGCCCAGGTTGGCCTAAAACTAAACAATCTTCAGCTACATCCCCTACAAGGACTGGGTTTACATGTGCACCGTATGTCTCAGCTGGTGGTTTAATCTTTTGTCAGTGCCACATGGTCTCAGTTACAGTGGCTTTTTATTTTTTTCCTCTTTTTTATTGGTAATTTTTAATGTATATCTTAATGGGTCTCATTATGACATTTCCATACATGCATTTCATTGTATGTTACTCGTGTTCACTTCCCCCTTACCCTCTCATGACTCCCTACCGCCATCCCCTCCCTTCCCAGCAGTGACCTCCCTTCTGCTGGCATATCTTTTTTGTAAGTATATCAATCTTTGCATGTAAGTCCCAGTGTTGCCATAAGGACAACGTATGTGATCTTTCCTTTCTTTTCTCCTATTACTCTTTCTTGCCCCCTCTCCCTTTTTAGTCTGTTATCTTTCCCTACTTATGCCCCTTCTACTTTTTTTTTTTTTTAATTATTTATTTATAGTATTTTTGCAGTACTGGGGATCAAACACAGAGCCTTGTGCATGGTAGGCAAGCACTCTGCTGTGTGAGGTACATCCCCAATTGTTTTCTTTTTTCTTTTTTCTTTTTCTTTTTTTTTTTTTTAGGTATTGGGGGTTGAATCCAGGGCCTCGCTCCTGCATGCTTTGCAAGTGCTGGACCACTGAGCTGCACCCCCAGCCCATTTTTTTGACTTTTTGAGACAGAGTCTTGCTAAGTTACGCAGACTGCCTCTAGTCTGAAACTTGCAATACTTCTGCCTCCCAAGCCGCTGGGATTATAGGCGTGCGCCACCACACCCAGTGCCCCAGTTGTTTTTTGAGACAGGGTCTCAACATGTAGCTCAGGCTCGTCTGGAACTCACTGTATCATGTAGGCTGGCCTCAACCTTGCAATCCTCCTGCCTTTGCCTTCCAAGTACTGACATTACAGTCATGTGCCACCACACCCATTAGTAGTGGCTTTATTTTAAATACATCAGATAGTATCAAAATTTTTTTGGCTATTCTGGCTCTTCACATTTCTGTAAAAAATTTCATTAACTTGCCAGGTTCTACCAGATAACTTGGGATTTGGATTTGGGTTATGTTGTATCTGTTGACAAGTTTCTGGAGAAATGAATCTTAATAATATTGAGTCCTTCTATCTATGAACATAGTATAGCTTCATTTATTTAAGTTTTCAATCATTTCTCTCAATAATATTTTGTAATTTTTGGTATACAGGTCTTGCACATATGTGATTAAATTTATCCCTGAATAAATCATGCTTTTGATGTTGTTGTGATTTAATTTTTCATTTTCCATGTGTTAGGAGCATATAGAAATGGCAGTCGATTTTGTTTGTACTGAGTTGACATTGTATCATTTGGCCTTATTAACTCATTTATTTGTTCTGATTTGTTTTTTAGATTCCTTGAGGTTTTCTGCATAGGCAATCATGTCATCTGCAACTAAAAAGCAGCTTTACTTCTTTCTTTACTGTCTGTTAGACTTTTCTTTTATTACCTTATGGCAATTGCTATGTCTTAGTAACACATTGAGTAGAAGTGGTGAAGAGTTGGCATCCTTGGATTGTTCCTAATCTGAGGGAAATGCATCCATTATTCATCGTTGAAAATAATACTAGCTGTGCGTTTTTTCCTAGATGTCTTTTATCTGAGGAAGTTTTCTTGTGTCCCCACTTTGGTTAGACATTGTCTAATTAATGTTTTTAAATATACATTGTGTTTGTGGGGTTATCGTTTGCTTAGGTACATGTACAGGAGCAAGGAGCTTATTCGAAATAAGAGAGAGTGCATTCGAAAGCTGAAGGAGGAAATAAAAGTTTTACAGCAAAAATTGGAAAGGTGAGTTTGTGGATACTTTCGTGTTTAGAAATGTATGAGGTAAAAAGTAGAAAGTTAAGATTAGGTAATTCGTTTACATTTAAAATTTAACTCAGAGTTATAAGTAATAACTAGGGTACTTTTGGGGCTGGGATTTAGCTCAGTTGGTAGAGTGCTGCGCTGCAGTCTCTGAGGTCCTGAGTTCAATTCTCAGCACCACAAAAATGGGAGAAGGGCCTGGTAATCCTCTCCCAAGGCAATCCTGAAACAGTCAGCCATTGAAAACCCTATGAGGGTCGCTATGAGTTGGATACCAACTCGACAGCACCTAACAACAACAACAAAGGGTATTTTTTAAAGTAGCTAGGATATGTTGTTTGTAAATATGGAGTAGCCTTCAGAACCAGCTAATATTATTCATGGGTAATTAGTAGTCCCAGGGGACTTAAGTGACAGGCCTACAGTTACTGGCAGGTATACTAAGAAGAACCCATGTTCTGATTATGTGTATAGCTTTTCACATTTTATATTCTCCCCTCTATCTTCATGGGAAGAAGGATGTGACAGCCCATTCCTGAAAGCAATCCCAAAACAGCCGGCCATTGAAAACTTCAAGAGGGTCACTATGAGTTGGATTCGAATTAGTGGCACCTAACAGTAACCACCACTATCTTCACACACATGAGAGAGGCAGATTCACAATGTCAGAGCTGTGCTAACAGATTAAAGGGTTTAATATTTGAGACACATATAAAATCCTTTCATTTACAGAAGAATCTTTGTTGTGTGTGTGTGTTCCTTTGTTTGGCACTATTTCTGTGGAATCAATTTCTTTAGGAAGAAGCAATGTAATGTCATTTTAGTCTAGGTATAGCCCACTTTAAATAGAGCATTTACAAAGGACCTGCCATACAGAGTCAGTGGCTTTTTTCCCTTTCATCTCCTTAACATTCTCCCTCCTACCACCACTCCTGTGTACTCCATTGCCAGGTTACTGATTTCCCTGAGGGGCAACACTTTGCATTCCAGGCCCAAGGTGGACCCTACACTACAGCTTCAGCATCAACTCATCTTCCTCTCTCTGAGAAAGATCTCTTTCAATATGTATTGTAAGCTGTTATCCATTGTCTGAATAAAGACGAATTTGGAGATGGCGTCCTCAGATACTATCCTGGAAGCTATTTACAGGATTCAGTTTAGCAGGATTTTACTTTATACTTTGTTAAGGCTGGAGATTTTTAATTGTTTTCATAGAACCAAACAATACCTGGTATTTTTTTAGCTCAGAAAAAAACAAGATCCAACAAGACATGGCTTATTAAGAGTATATGAGCATTTTCCTCAGTGTAATTTTACTTTTGTTTTAAAATAAAATGGCTTTATATTTCAGACAATTTTACTATATTTTAAATACTTTAAAGGGTATACATACCTGCTTGTGTATATGTGACATACTCCTGGAAAAATATACAAGAACCTACTAGTGGATACCATTGGAAAGTAAAACTGAGATGAGAGTAGATGACTTTATGATCTATTTCACATTTCTTTGTATTTGAGTTTTCTTACCAGGTCCATACATTACTTTTATTGTTTAAGAGCAAAAACATTGCCAGGTACTATGGCTCACACCTATAATCCTGTCGATTCGGGAGATTGAGACAGGAAGATTGCAGGTTTGAGGCCAGAGGAAGCCTGTACAACTTGTCAAGACTGTCTCAAAAGTTAAAAAGTTGCCAGGCATGGAGGTACATACCTGTAATCCCACTGATTTGGGAGGTGGAGACCAGGAGGATTGCAAGTTCAAGGACAGAGGCAGCCTGCATAACTTAGCGAGATCCTATCTCAATTTAAAAATAATTAAAAGGGGCTGGAGGTGCAGCTTAGTGGCAAAGGACACAAAGTATTCACAGGGCCCTGGGATCAGTACCCCAGTACTACCAAAAAATTTTTTTTAAGTATGAAAGGGGCTGAGGGTGTGGTTCAGTGCTGGAGCATTTTTCTACCTTGGACAAGGCCCTGGGTTTAACCCCTAGTACAGCCGAAAAAGAAAAAGGGATAAAAATGTTCACCATTTTTTCTCTAAAATAATCTTGAAATAATATGGAAAATAATATTTCTTCTCTATAGTGTGGACAAATTTTTTGAAACCACTTTTGCTCTGATTCTAATAATCAAACAATTGTTTGTGGCTGCTAGGTGCTATCAAGTTGGGTCCAACTCATGGCGACCCTATGTACAACAAAATGAAACACTACACCCAATACTGTGCCATGCATTTGAGCTGTTGTTGCAGACACTACATTGCTTCTCATTTTGAGTCATGTCACATCAGCAACTCCATTCCCGTCATTAAGATTGATTCTATTTTGATGAAGCAACTCTTCTCCAGTCGTTTCTTAAATGCCTTCCAGCCTGGGGGGCTCATTTTCCAACACTATATTTGTCAGTGCTTCTGTGCTATTCTTAGAGTTTTCAGTCGCCAGTTGTTTTAGGAGTGGGTTACTGAGTTCTTCTCCCTAGTCTGTCTTTGTCTGGAAGCTCAACTGAAACCTATCCATCATAGTTGGCCCTACTGGTATCTGAAATACAGGTACTGCATTGTATGAAGTAGTTGGCCCTAAGAATTATCTGAAGAAATTCAGTAGAACACAAAAACAGTTCTGTCATAAAATTGAAGACAAGTTTCTTAGAGAAAAATTTTCTAAGATTTTATATAAGTATTATATTTAAATATAACAAATCTGGGACGGTTGCAGATGTAAAATGATGGCTTACAATCCCATGACAGTGTTTCAGTGCTGCATTGCCTATAAAGTTTGAATGGTAAGTAGAATTTGATAAGCTGCTAGTAGCGGAAGTGAAGACAAGGAAATACATTTGGGGAATAGAACAGTTCCCTGCAGTTCTTCTACCTTTACGTATTTGAGATTCTTCTCGGTGAAAACTGGAACTCTCTGGCTGGCAGATTTCCTTAATCCTTTAAATTAGTAAAGTTGAAGAGGTAGGTAGGTAGATCCCAACGTCTACTTCCTATTTCCAGCTTTCTTTTTCTCATTCTCACGTGTGAAATAGTTGGTCTATAAAGCAGCGAAGAATAAACCCTTGAGCACACCACTAGTTCACCAGAATTATCTTCACATTGGAGTACTAGTAACGTGTGTTTTCCTCTCCTCTCTTTCCCTTTCCCTCACCTCCCTTCCCTTCCCTTTCTTTTGAGACAGGGTCTTATTATGTTTTAGAGCCCAGGCTGGCCTAAAACTTGTTATTTAGCTCAGGTTGGCCTCAAACTCATAATCCTTCTCCCTCTCTCCTGAGTTCTGGACTTGCAGGCATGTGCCACCATGCCTGGCTCATATATGTACTTTCCTTTAAGAAAAAATTTGATTTCATGACCAGAGCCTAAGTGTGACATGACACCAAGAGAAAGCATACCTGGCGTGACTTTGATTAGGAGCCATTTGAAACACTTCCTGCTAGATGCAAAACATTATACTATTAGCATTTGTTACTTTTATAGTGAGAGAATTTTTGCCTTATAGATCGAGTAACCTATTAAATATTGTATACCTTTATGAATAAGCCTCTCCATTAACTCTGTATGATAGGTCTTTTCACAATAAGTCTTAAAATCCACAACAGACTTGGGAAGTCGTGTACCGTTGTCTTTGTCTCTTAGGTATGTGAAGTATGGCTCAGGCCCGGCTCGGTTCCCACTCCCGGACATGTTGAAATACGTCATCGAATTTGCCAGTACAAAACCTGCCTCAGAAAACTCTTCGACTCAAAGTGAAACACACATGGCATTACCACTTCCTTCAGTGCACTGCCCTATTTCTGACCAGACATCCAAAGAAAGGTAATGAAAACAGATTTTAAATGCTATGTTTTGTTTTTCTAATTTAATTTGAACTCTGTACCATCTTTCCATCTGATTTGCATTCTCTTCATGAGAGTTTAAGGAACTTGGTTTTTTGTTTTTTGTTTTTTTTTTATTGATAGTATATTTTCTTTAGTAAGGGTTCAGATTAACAGATTTCATTAGTGCCATTTCCATATCATTGTACATTGCTCAGGTTTGCCCCCCACCCCTCCCGCATACCCTCTTTATGGCCCCTCATACTTTGTCTTAAGGGAAGGATTTCATCAGCTGTCACCAGGTGTGGCAGTGTTCATAATTCCTTCCAGTGCTCTTGTCTCTAGCACAGTGAGACTGTTCAGAGGCTTCTCACTGTCGGGGCAATGCTCATACTTTTCCAGGACTACCTTGCTCTGAGCTTGCGGCTGCTAAAGGCCTTTCCAGAGGAAAAGTCAAGCCCCTTTCTTCCCACACATCTCATTCCCCACCTGCTGTGAAGTATGCATGACTAAGTAAACATCAAAGAAAAAGAATTATTCATGAGTAGAGAATTAAAACATGAAAAACAACTAGCTAGAAATTGGAGTGGACAACCTAGAGAGGCTCATCTAGTGTAGAAATAGAGAGACCATGTCACACAAGTCCTCTGATGATTCTCTTCCAGCTTAGCCAGGTACAACAATCTTTATAGCCTAAAAAAACCAGCAAGTTCAGCTTGGATCATGTTTGATACGTGTGCGTCCTGGCTAATAAAAATACTAGTACCCATTAGTACCCATGAAAAAAGATTGTTAAAATACCCAGCCATTCTCTCTAACCTCCCCATATTAATATTTACATTATTAGATTTTATAGTTACAGGGTGGGTGTGTGGATGTGGATGTGGATGCGTGAGAGATGTCTTTTGAGCTTGAGATGGCTAATCTTTTGATGATAGTGGGCTTATTTTTCCACATATATGGGTCCATACGAAAGAGGCTTCTCTCCATCATTTTGTGTATAGTAGGGTAGATAATGAGGGTTTCTTTTAAGTCAAAGCTAAAGGCAATTTTTTTCTTCCATTATGGAGTAAAACAGAAACCTAAGTACAATTAGAAACTTATTTTATATTTCTGTTGATTTGTGTACATGCACTCTTACTTTGCTATTGGGGATTGAACCCAGAGCTTTGTACTACATAAGTGCTCTACCACTGAGTTGCAGCCCCAGCCCTTATTTTTTATTTTCAGATGGGTTCTTGCTAACTTACACAGGCCACCTCTGGCCTTGAACTCTGGATCGTCCTTCCTGAGGCTCTGAGTCTCTGGGATTATAGGCATATGCCCCCTGCATCTGGCCACTTTTACAATGTTTGACAGTAGTAAATTAATAGATGCATTAACACTTCCCATTCTTTATTTTCTGTTACTCTATAGCATTGATGTAAGGAAGATTTAGCTTTTATAGGTGAGATATTATTTACCTGAGGTTGATCCCTCTTCCTTGGATGTTTAGCTTAGGAGTGGTGGAGCTGGGATTGTCTGACTTAAGGCCCTGTCCTCTGACTCTCCCAAGAGATCCCCTGCTGTGTGTTGGATGTCAGCTGATACTTGGTTTTCTTTGCTTCTGTGTGCTTTGTTCCCTGATAGAGAGTCTCACTTTAAGTAGTTACATCTTAGGAACTGTAGTTGATTCCTCAACTCTTCCAATAATAACCTTTTCTGTCCATCTTTCTGGTGGTCCTTTCTTCTTGAGAATGCATTATAATTAGTGATTACAGAACATGAACCACAGACTCAAGCAGCGCTAAGCTTAAATCCCTTTCCATTACCTGGCTGGTTGCTTACTTTTCGGAGACAAGGTCTCCTTATTGTAGCCCTGGCTGGCCTTAACTTGCAATTCTTTGTCTTCCAAATGCTGAGATTGCAGGTGTGAGCCACCATACCAGCTCTGTTACCATCCCTGTGTTATCAGTTGCAGTTGTAACATTTTAAAAAGTTGAGCTTGGTGTGGCGACACCTCCCTGTACAGCCAGCACTCTAAAGGCAGAGGCAGGTGGATCACGAGTTCGAGTCCAGCCTGGGCTACACAGCAACAAAGCTGTCAGGGATAGTAATAGTATCTGTCTCATAACCATATTGTGTTAAATGAGTTGAGTCATACAAGAAAAAACTTGGCTTAATATCTTTACAGGGTAATACTAAATAGCTCTACTTTTTCATATACCAGCTTGTTTTCTGAAACATGTTAATTTAGGCCAAGGTGTGTTTTGGGAACTATCATATGAGCATTTTTGTTTTCCTTCAGTACAAGTCCAGAACGCTCTTCTGAGGATGTTCAAAGTACCTTTTCTTCTCCTGAACACCCTCCAAACAAGTCAGGGGTAACGAATGGGCCACTTACCTCTCCTGGGGCTTCTCTCGGAATGCCTGCACACCCAGCTCCCCGAACCATCACAGATGAGGAGATGAACTTCGTTAAGACCTGTCTTCAGAGGTGGAGGAGTGAGATTGAGCAAGATATACAAGGTTGGTGCTCTTAAAAGGTGTTGGCTACTCTTCGCCTTTCCTGTTTGTTGGTGTATGAAACTGGGTATCTTCAACACGCTTCTTGCCATTGCCATATGGGCTGTTCAGTTTAGGCCTGGTCATTGTCACTTTTGCAGGCTTTGTGCCTTGTAAGATTGGTTCACACCCTCATCATACACCTCCTGGATTCTCTTTTCAAAATTTCTGGGAACTCAGAAGCTTTGGACACTCATGATCACCTTTGCTGAGATCTCTCTCTTGCCCTTTTCCTCCCTCCCTCTCTTCGCCTTACTCTCCCTCCCTCCATGCCTTACTTCTTTCTTTCTTTCCTTCCTTTCTCCCTTTGCTTTGCCACTTTCTTTTTTGTTCACTCACATTCTTTTTCTTTTTGTCATTCTGTCTGTCTTTTGTACGGTGCTGGGGATCAAACCCAGGGTCTCACACATGCTAAGCACAAGTTCTACCACTCAGCTATATCCTGAGACCAGATTGGCCAACATCTGCAAATTTCTGTTCCTGCCATAGTTTCTCTGAACTCAGTCTTCAGCTGACCAAACTTAGAGTTCCCAGATTTCTCCTTTTAGTCTTTTCCATGTGAAGGGTACTTTGACTGAAGCTTAATGAGGCAAGGAATATTTGAGTGGTGCACACAACGTGAAGTTAAGTTATTAAGTGTTCTGTTTTTGAAAGTCATTTGGACTCACTGCAGTATTGTTCAGATGATCCCTTCCCTTCCTTTCTCCTTTTACTTAAGACAAATAAAACTCCAGATTCCTCCTAAGTTCTTACTCAGAGAAATTAAGCCCTACCCTTTGGTCGGCCCTGTCATTTCAGATCTTGTTTCTGGGATGTATTATTTCACCCTTAAGTGACCCATAAAATTTTTTTCCTAAAATGGGTCAGTTTCATCTAAGAAATTTTGGTGCCAGTTATAGAAAATAATTTTTTAAAACTTTAATTATACTGAACTAAAAGTCTTCATAACCTAAAGCACTAGTTGCTTCAAAACTATATACTACTTTGTGATTCAACGTGGGAAGTTGAAATCATTAGAACCATGAGTACAGATAAGAAATACTGTTTGCTTAGTTGAAACAGCCTATATAACATAAAATAAGATCATCTTAATGAAGTCTTTTTTTTTAACAGATTTAAAGAATTGTATTGCAAGCACCACCCAGACTATTGAGCAGATATACTGTGATCCTCTCCTTCGTCAGGTAGAATGAAAATTGATGGGAAAGTAGCCAAGGCATGTGCTAATGGTAGATACAATGAGAAAATGTGACAGCTCTCTTTGAAACCAAATGGGAATCTCCCTGAGATAAAAGAATAAACTTAAGATAGGAGTATGTTGCTTCCTTATTGTCAGTTAAAGAAGGCAGTGCATCTCTTACCTGCAGAGAGAACCGAAAACATTCTTGTTTTGATTCTGCCATGTTATTTTTTCATATAGTAGAAAGGTTAGCTGCCAAATATTAACAAAAATTTCTCACAAAATGGGAACTTCAATACCACAGTGGGAAACTGACATAGAGACCAGTTATCCATCTTTTCCAGAGTACCATGGTTCTTCAAGGTCCTCATTTAACAGACTTTATTTGTCTATAAGTTAAAACTCCAAAAGGGAGTCAGTCAGGTCAGAAATCATCATCCTATGTTCTGGGCATGGCCTTGCAGAGGTATCTTTGAGTGGACCCTGGCAAAATGGCTGCAGGAAGACAGCTCTGCTCCTAGCAGGGCAGTGAGCATCATTCTGGGATGTAGGAGGAATGTGAATCTTGGGGGTTTCCTGTTGTCTCTTTTGTGTTATTTCAGAAATTTTCACCACCAGTGAAATCATGTCAAGGCGTGGATAGGAATTTAGATTTAAAAGAGCCTTCAGAGAAAGGTCTGGTTTAACCATCTCATTTTAGAGATTCTAGACCCAAGACATATTTGGTCAATTCCAAGGCTGTATTTTTGTTAATTCGTATTGAATTAACAAAATGCTTCATGTGAATTCCATATCAAATAGATGTATAAATAGTCATTTTTTTGCTCTGTTGGAAATAGTTTTGAATTTTAACGTTTAACTGGTGATGTCTGAGTCTCCCAGATCTAATCAATGTATTTATGTCGACTTATACATGCTAATTCTGTGCTAATTTTGTTTATAATTAGGACAAAATATTTTAAGAAAGTTTAAACGAAAACATAAAGCCACTTGCAACAAAAGAAATACCAACACATCATTAGAAAGGAACAATTCTTAGTGACCCAGTGTCATTGGTCATATTCCAGTTAGGGCTTCACCAATTACCTGTATATCCTATATCTGTACATCCTTAAAAATGACACAATTAGGGCTTGTCACAAAGAACCTTATGGTTTTACATTTTGACTTAACGATTTCTTAAAACACTTGTCCATTTCTGTTTCAGAATATATATTTATTGACATTTTACAAACAGAATTAGTGTGTACAAGGTGAACATAAATGTATCACTTGGATGTGTTGGACCCATATGTCACCAGTTAAGTGTTAATAACCTAAACTTTATCCTATTTCTTTGCTTTATCTGAAGAATTTCCTTGCTGATTTGCAGGTGCCTTACCGATTACATGCAGTTCTTGTTCATGAAGGACAAGCAAATGCTGGACACTACTGGGCCTATATCTATAATCAACCCCGACAAATCTGGCTCAAGTATAACGATATCTCTGTTACTGAATCTTCCTGGGAAGAACTTGAAAGAGATTCCTATGGCGGCTTGAGAAATGTTAGTGCTTACTGCCTGATGTATATTAATGACAAGCTAACCCACTTCAATGCAGGTAAAAATCTCTCTCCCTTGTTTTTTTGTTTGTTTGTTTTTCTTTTCAGCAGTGCTGGAGATAGAACCCAGGCTTTTGCACATGTTGGGCAGGTGCTCTACGAGTGAGCTACACCCCCAGCAAAAAAACGTTACCAGAACACAGAGGATTGTGAGTCGGGTCTACAGAGAGTTCAGGCTGGCCTTTTCTATGTAGGGAAAGCCTGTCTCAAAAAAGAAAATGAAAGAGAAGAATCAACGCATACTTTTTTTTTAAAGCAGTACTAGGGGGCTGTACCTAGGGCCTCATGCATATGTCACAAGCTTTTTACCACTGAGAGGCCAAGCCCCCTTTTATTTTGTATCTTGAGATAGGGTCTCACTAAGTGCCTCACAGGCTGCCTCTGACCTTGAACTTGGGATCCTCCTGCTTCCATGTTCCGTGTTGTTGGGATTATTGGCATGTGCTACTGTACCCAGCTTTCTTATGCTTTTTGACAACTGGGTGATAATTCCATTGCACATAAAATCCCCCCATCTATATGTACACACACATATACATATGCATATATAATTTGACTAGTCTTTAAATCATCTGTTTTCTTTTTTAGTGACATCCTTGCACATATATTTTTGCACCTTTTGGAGCAAAGCTAAATTTACTTGTTTTTGCAGTACTGGAGAATCAAACTCAAGGCCTTGAGCATGCTAGACAGATGCTATACCACTGAGATACTTCCCCAACTCCTGGAAGAGCTAGATTTTTAAAGTGGATTTGCCTGAATAGTTTCAAACTTCTCATGATACTAACAGCAATAGTAATAATTTATATTAGTACTTTGTTCACTAATGCATGCTTTTAAACTTTAATAACTTAGAACTCTAGAAGGGAAGTAGAAAGAGTAGAAATTCTTACTATCCTCATTTTCCAATTGAGTAACAGAATTTAAGAGGGTTTGTAGTTATCTAGGGCCTGCAGCCGCACCACTGTGACATCTGATCCCGTGACATCTGATCCCATGACATCTGATCCCGTTAGATCTTGGCAGCTAAGCAGGGTCAGGCCTGGTTAGTACTTGGATGCCAGACTACCTGGGAACACCAGGTGCTGTAGGCTTGGGATAAAGACCCAGCAACCCACTCCCAAATAACAATCAGCTATTGAAAACCCTATGAATAGCAGAGAAGAATTACCAGTAAGTAGTGTTTCATCTGTTAGACATGGGGTCACTATGAGTCGAATACCGATTCGCAGCACCTACAACAACAACATAGTTATCTAGAGTTACACAGCTAGTAAATAAATGTCACACCTACGATTCAAATCCAATTCTGACTCCTAATTCTATGATGTTTCAGTTTACATTATTATCTTTTTTTCCTTTCACATCTGCCCTAAGAGGTCTTATAAACAAACAGCATTTTATATGTAAGGTGATGGAATGCCTTTTCTTTCAGTGCTCAGACTTTATTGTGTTGGATAAGTAAGAAAGCACATAAGGCATATTTTGTCCGGACAGCACATTATCTTTCTGTCTTGCTGGTGTAGGTGGGGAATAGGGAGTGGAAAGAATGATCACTTAATAATCACTGATGTTCAAAATCACACATTTATCCTGACATGCCTATACTGTCGGCTACACAGTGAGACCTCCTCTCAAAAAAACAAGCAAAAAATTTACATATATACAGTATGAAGACACAAACCGCTGCTTGCGGGGCTTGTACACATGACTATACCAGCTGTTGACAGTATATAACAGCCTTGTTTGGGGCTGCATTGTACATTTTTATATTACAGAAACAAATGGAAACTGTCATTTGCTTAGCAAGAAGGCTAGTTAATGTGAGCTGGTAAGTGTGGTGTTCTGTTGTAGGTTCTTTGTGGATGCTTTTGGTCATGGGGTTAGAAATGAAATTTAATATGTCCTTGACATGCTTGCTATTTTTCATCATGCCTTTACTGAGCCAGGTATTATGGAACATCGTTAGTTTTATATTGCTTTCTCATAACAGTTGATTGTATGAAACTTAAGGAAATATGAATGCCTTGAAATTCATATCTAACCCTCTTGAGAGAAGTAGCCTCCCCGCCCCCCAGTACTGGGGGTTGAACCCAGGGCCTTGTGCTTGCATGCTCTGCAAGTGCTGGACCACTGAGCTGCACCCTCAGTGCCCCGCCGCCCCCCCCCCCCCCCCTTTTTTTTTTTTTTTTTTTTTTGTAACTTTTTGAGACAGGGTCTCACTAAATTACGCAGACTACCCCTGGTCTCGAACTTGGGATCCTCCTGCCTCTGCCTCCCGAGCCGCTGGGACTATAGGTGTGCACCATGGCACCCAGCCTAGAAGTAGACATTCTTATCAATAATAAGTCCAGTGGTTAAGTTGATAAAACTATTTGGTTTAAAATTTTTGTTGAGTCTACTCATTTTCTAAGTTTCTAAGAAGTATTTGGCACGTCCAATGGTTGACCATGATTAAATTGTAAGAGTCACTCATTCAACCTCCTACTATGGCAGGCACCGTTGTTATTGATGTGCTGTGCTTGTTGGCCTTATACTGACGGTATTTCTGATGAGTTGTGTGTGCATATATATATATATATATTTATATATGTATATATGGATTAGTTAGCAGCAAGAAAAAAATGAAAGTTTCTGCTTCCCTCCTTTCTAGAAAGGACCTTTGGTTCCTAAGGATCTTTTTCTGGATGGCACTTCATTTGACTTTGTCTTTGTTTTGCCTCAGAAGCAACCTCTACAGAATTAGATCAGATGACAGCAGAAGTAGAAGCCCTGTCTGTTGAACTCAAGCATTACATTCAGGAAGATAACTGGCGCTTTGAGCAGGAAGTAGAGGAGTGGGAAGAAGAGCAGTCTTGTAAAATTCCTCAGATGGAATCCTCTACCAACTCACCATCACAGGATTTCTCTACATCACAAGGTATCCAAGAGGGTATTATGCCAGTGACCTAGTAATGTTCATGCTGGACTCACCCAGCCAGCCAGATGGCGCCTGTCTTCACAGTTTGTTTCATTATAGTTAGTAGTGCACAGGTAGATGGAATAAACTGAGTCTTTAGAATGCAATTTCTCGTGAGCAGAAATAATATCTCATATTTAGTTTTAGAAGCTATTTAGAATGATGGCTTCTACTTTATGTATACAGTTTTGCTTATTTTCCAGGTTGTCAGGAAACTATGATAGGATTAAAAGGTAGATTTTATGAAAATGGTTTTCCAAATGCGATCTTCCTAACAGCTGTTCAAAGGAACTCTTCGTTGCATAAAGAAATATGGTAAAGTTGGGGAACATAGTAAATCTTAGAGATTTTCAAGGGGTTCTTGCTAAAGTAGCCATTTCTTATAATCATTAGTCTCTAGGGAGAATTTGCATAGGTTTTTTAAGGAGTTAGGTTAAGATTGTGTATTAAACTGTATGTCCGTCCTGCTTGTCTATTATCAGAGTATTCTAGATGTTTTTATCATCAGGTGCTAATGCCTTGGTGTGATTCTTTGCCAGAGCCTCCAGCGACCTCTTCTCACGGGGTTCGCTGCTTGTCTTCTGAACATGCTGTGATTGTAAAGGAGCAGACTGCCCAGGCCATTGCAAACACAGCACGTGCCTATGAGAAGAGTGGTGTAGAAGCAGCACTGAGTGAGGTGAGGCTGCGTAGGAGGCCAGAGGGTCTACTGCATTTAGCAATAATTGCCAGCTTTCCCACATTTCTATTGTCCTGTGTGTCTCCTGCATTTAACTACCCCTCTTTATTTCTCCTATTTTTTTCTTACTGTTTCTCTCCATTCTGCTGCCACAGCTTGAGGAAGCTGAACCTGAGAAGCCCCTGCCCCAGGAAACAAACCTTCCAGAGCAGTCAGAGCAGCCCCCAAAGGCTAATGACACAGAGTCTGCTGCCAAGCCTAATTCTGAGGTCTCTGAAGTCGAGATTCCCAGTGTGGGAAGGATTCTGGTTAGATCTGATGCAGATGGATATGATGAGGAGGTACAGATTTGAGTTCAGGAATTAGCTGTTTGTTGTCAGTCTTATGTTTCCTTCTCGTGTAACTGAGTATTTTTTAAGGTGTCTGGCAATAGCTAATAATTTCTCATTGAAACAAATAATTGACAGGGAGGCCTGTCTGGTTTTGACCTCAGTTTTTTTTTTTTGTAGGATAATTGTAGTCTTGTCCCTACTGTGCACTGCTGGGGACCACTGCAGAATCTAGATGGCTCAGAAATGTAGAGTTTAGCTCCTTTTAGTATTATGGACAAAAAATTACTTTCTAGAGAATCTTCAGTTTTGATATAAATTCATTATTTTTCCTTTAATAGACATTTTTCAGTTGTCCAATGAACAAAACAAATGTGGATTAGTTTTGCTTTCAATTCTAAAGCTTTAGGAAGAAACTGTAGAGTCCGTATCTATTCATTATCCATCTCCTTTCCGTTTGCACTGAACATAAAGTCATGAATCCTGTCTCTCAGATTTCTGTTCTTTCCTTTGGTCTTTTCAGTGTTGTTGAGACAGGGTCTTGCTGTGTGTCCCAGGCCGGCCTCAAATTTGCAGCATCTTGCCTTAGCCTCCTGAGTGGTGGGATTACAGGCAGGCACCACCACATCTGGCTTGCAGTGGGATGTTTTGGTGTCTTTTTTTTTTTTCTTTTTCTTTTTTTCTTTCAATCATTGGAAAGTTTTCATTTCATAGTCATATTTGTGTACCTCCTAGTTTCCAGACTTCTGTCTGTGTGTGTGTGTGTGACTTTGTGGGCGCGCATGTGTGTTTGTGGCGCTTGAAGGTTGAAAGCAGGGCCTCACTCATTCTTTGCAAGTTCTCTACCACTGGGATGCATCCCCCAGCCCATTTGTTTTATTATTTTTTTTTATTTTGAGTCAGGGTCTTGCTAAATTACACAGGCTGCCTCTGACCTTGAACTCATGATCTGCCTGCCTCTACCTCCTCAGTTACCGGGATTACAGTCATGCTCCACCACCTCCTGGCACTTTCTAAACTACTTCAAATACACTACTCATCCTAGTAAAAGTCTATAAGATATTTGTGTATTTAAGCTGTACACTCAAAGTTGCTGAACTACTAATTGGGATTCTGACCTCAGACACTTCTCCCTCCCCGCTCTGAGAGCTATGATTTAACTTCGTTCCTCAGCAGTGCCCTACTGGAGATATTTTTGTATGTATATCTTGCAAAATTAGTACATACAGTATAGGAATAGCTTGTATTGGACAAGATGTTGACATTATGTAGAGGGACAGAGGCTGTGCCTGCACATAGGAATAGAGGTGTGGAACTTGACTGGCTGCCTGTGCTGGCCAAGGAGCTCTGCTTCCCTTTAGCACTCTGCTCACCTTGCTTTCATACAGTCTTCTTTTGAACCTTTCTTCTCTCCTTTTTGTCTCTGTGTTTTCTGCCCTCTTGTGGTAGGTGATGCTGAGCCCTGCCATGCAAGGGGTCATCCTGGCCATAGCTAAAGCCCGTCAGACCTTTGACCGAGATGGGTCTGAAGCAGGGCTTATTAAGGTACCTCCATTTTTTTAAATTTAATTCTTACAACACAGGTATCATAATATTGGGGCAGTACTTCTATAAGATGGGGGGAAATAGAATTAAAAGTATCCCTCATGGAAGTGAAGCACAAAACTGTTTCCTGAACAACTAATGAACAAGGTGTGCCACAACATGGTTGGCTCCTCCTCTTGTGGCTCTAACCCAGCCTCAGTTAGCAGTGCCACTCTGCATTATACCCAGCCCACAGGGGTTGCTTTTGTTGCTGTTAGATTTCCATTAATGGAGCTGTAAGATTGTGTCTTTGTAATGTGGGTAATTTGGGGGCTTTGTATAAAAAAATAGGTTGTTATTTCTAAGGTATTGGAAAAAAGTTTCAGATACTTGAACGAAATTATATTTGTATGGATTTTTAGGGGGAGGAGGCAGTACATGGGAGTTGAACCTAGGGCCTTGCACATTCTTTGCAAGTGTTCTACCACTGGGCTGAACCTCCTTCCCCCACCCCAGGCCATTTTTTATTTTTTATTTTTTATTTTGAGTCAAGTTCTGGCAAAGTTACACATCTGGCCTCAAGCTCCCAATCTTCCTGCCTCCACTTCCCCAGTTACTAGGATTATAATCATCCACTACTGTGCCCAGCGGGATTTTTTAAAATTCAGATCATTGGACCCAAGGATATGCCTGCAACTATTAAAACTAAATATATATTTTTTAAAGAACTTCATTAGAAAAATGGGGTTTTATGAGTATAGTATGTCTTTGACACCAGAATGCTAGAGGAATTTTCATCCTTTACAACATGCTAATGACTCAAAGATTCCTTAGTTGCTTTCATAATTCCTTGGTAAGAATTCCTAACTTATGAACTTGTGAGATTTTGTAGCCTTTAGGTATTAATTTTTATGTGTGTGTAAAAGTCCACAATGCACCCTTTTCTGACTATCAATTCTATCTTTAATAGGCATTCCATGAAGAATACTCGAGGCTTTATCAGCTTGCCAAAGAGACCCCCACCTCTCACAGTGACCCTCGACTTCAGCATGTCCTTGTCTACTTTTTCCAAAATGAAGCACCCAAAAGAGTAGTAGAAAGGACCCTTCTGGAACAGTTTGCAGATAAAAATCTTAGCTATGATGAAAGGTAAGAAGGGACTACTGAGGGGGCTCATCCTTCATTGAGGTCTAGCTAGACTAATTCATCTGTTGGAGAGGTTTTGTCCTGCACCCTTTCATTACTTTCTGAACTTTGTCTCACACAGATCAATCAGTATTATGAAGGTGGCTCAGGCTAAACTGAAGGAAATTGGTCCAGATGACATGAATATGGAAGAATACAAGGTGAGGTCTTTTAATATACAAAGCAAAAACATTAATTCTGGAAGCAAATTGTACCTCAGGCAAAATTAATAATTTTGTGTTATCACAGACTGATTGGTTCTCCTTCTCCCCAAGAAAACCTGGGGAAGAATGAATAAATGATCTTTTCTTCCTTCATAATAGCAGATCTCTTTACTTCCATTTTTCTATTAAACTGAATCTGCACTCCATTTCCCGTAAGTCCCTAGTTGAGTTTCATCCTAGGCAATAATATTCTTGACACCATGTTCTCAGTTTTTTAAAAACAATTTTTTAAAAATAGTTTTCACCAGGCATGGTGATGCATGCCTATAATCCCAGCTGTCTGGAGGCTAAGGCTGAAGGATTGCTCCAAGTTTGGGACCAGCCTGGGCTGCATACTGAGTTCTAGTCCAACCTGGGATACATGGCAAGACCCTGTCTGAGGGAGTAAGGGAAATGTACCCAAAACCAAAAAGGGTACATTTTTCTAATTTGCATTAAAATACACAGAGCTACAAATTTAAAAAGGCATTGTATTCTATGTAAAACAATGTGCCATACCACCGAGTTGGGCTTGCCACACTTACTGAGCTCAAAGTTGTTCTGTGTGACCCAGAGCAGCCTTGGCCTTCCACCTTCCCTATGTCTGCACAATTTTGTACTTGAGAAGTCATCCAGTTAAGGCAGAGGTGAATGACTTTGACATGGGTGTTGGAAATTTGGAGAATATGTTCTTTCCTTCCATCCTTATTTGAGATAGGGTCTGACTAGGTAGCCCAAGCTGACCTCAAACTTTGATTCTTCTGTCTCAGCCTCCCGCATCCATCACCACATGTGGCAGAATAAATTCTAAAGCTCATGTGAAATAAATACTTCTCTACAGTGGAAGGGATAAGACATTGAAAATTAAGGCCAACGGAAGACTGTTGAGATGTTTTTGTTTGGTTGTGGTTTTTTGTTTCATTTTGAGATAGGATCTCTCACTCTGTCAAGCCCAGGGTGGCCTAGAATTCACTGGGTAGACCAAGGTGGCCTTGAACTCAAGATCCTTTTGCCTCAGCCTTCTGAGTGCTGAGATTATAGGCACATACCCTCATACCCAGCTTTTGAATAGGCTTTTTATCTGGAAGTTTGTGTTTGTTGTACTTGTCCAGATATGCTCAATAGATGTTTGTACTGAATTTAAAATTTACAGTGGTACAAAATATAACACTAGGTTGTTGAGAGCAAAATCACTAATGATGATTATTCCTTTACAGAAGTGGCATGAAGATTATAGCTTGTTTCGCAAGGTATCTGTGTACCTCCTGACAGGCCTGGAACTCTATCAAAAAGGAAAGTATGTTGGCCTTTTATCTGATGGACACCTGCCCAGGGACATTCAGCCATAACCACACAGCCTGTCTTTGTTACATGCACGTGTGTACACCTACTGTCTCCAGTGCTTCACTTCAGCTTTGCTCCGAACATCACACACACTTTTTCATCCTTCACATCATGGTAGATTTATTTGTGAAGAGATACACTGTGCCAGACTTTCTTTGTGGCAGCTGAAGACAAACTCAGAAAATGAGTTTTTAAGTTAGCATAGACTCCAGTGAGTATCTTCTTTGTTTTAGAGATGAGAAAAACTGAGGCCTGAGGAAGGCTCCTGATTTGCTGTGAGTTCCTTGGCCAGTTTGTGGAAGAATTGAGATTGGCTATGGTCTTTGGTCCTCAGACGTTTTCCAGTACACCATGCTGACTCTATCTTTAAGGCATTTCCATAATTGCAGCCAAGTAGATCTTTGTAATGGGGAACAGTGAAGTCTAAGCCCTAAATTTTGGCAAAAGAGAACTCAGCTCTGGTTTATCTCTGATTTTATAAGGTACCAAGAAGCACTGTCCTACCTGGTATATGCCTACCAGAGCAATGCTGCGCTGCTAATGAAGGGGCCTCGCAGAGGAGTGAAGGAATCAGTAATTGCTTTATACCGGAGAAAATGCCTTCTGGTGTGTACTGTTTGTAAATCCTGTGTGTGTGTGTGTGTGTGTGTGTGTATCTCTACTCCTAAAATCATTATGAAATATAACTTCATTATCTCCCAACAAATGTTAGATATTTTTCTGAATTCTCACAAGCAGTTTTACATTGGATCAAGTTCTTTTGCATTACTTGAAGTATCATTCTTCTTTACCCTCTGGCAGAAGTTTAACCATCTCTCTGTGCCCTTCCTATATGCCTGCATTATAGCTTTTATCATATTACTTCCCTACTAGATTGTAAGTTGATTGAGCAGACATCCTCTTATTTAGCTGTTTCCTCTAAGCCTGATATACAGTAAGCATGTAATAAATATGTTCAATCTATATGGTATTTTCAATGTTCCCTACTAAGCTAATAGTTTTAGGAACTTTTAAGATGCCAGGTGCCATGGCACATGCCTGTAATCCTGGTGACTTGGGAGGCTGAGGCAGGGGGATCTTGAGTTTGAGGCCAGAAGCAGCCTGAGCTCCTTAGACCCCTTCTTAAAATAAAAAATAAAAAAGGGGTAGAGGGACAACTGAGTGGTAGAGTGCTTGCCTAGCAAGTACAGGGACCTCGGTTCAACCCCTTCCCCATTATTGACAAGAAAGTATGTATGTGAGGATATTTCAAGAGACTACAAGTTTACAAAAAAGTTAGGAACCATAAGAATAAGTTTTGCTGTTCTGGTAACAGTATTGTCACCTACTAGTGAAGGCTAAACGTATCTTACCCTATTTTACTTTTGACATCCACATGGAAAGGCAGATATAATCCCCTCTGACATCTTTTGACATCCACATGGAAAAGCAGATATATATCCAAGGATGTATATCATGCTAGTTCTTTGGAGAACTGTGGAGAAGTGGCTTGCCTTCATATTGTGGCTTTGTGTTTATTTTTCCTGACACCCAGAAGATTTGCCTTTCACAGGAGAAGTCAGGCCATTATCCCCCTCACTGCTTTGGACTTGTTAATACCAAATGGAGGATATTAGGTCATGACATATGTTTATATCAACAGCTTCATTTACTGATTTATGCTATGATTTCTGTATCAGTTATTAATACTCCAGTGCTACTTTGAAGGAGAGAAAAAGCAGCCTTATAGACTGAATGACTCTAGATCTTGTTAGACCACATCTGTATATTTTAAGTTACCAAACACAGCTTGACATCTTGAATATGCTGCTTCCCTTCCACAGTATTCAGTAATAGGGATTTTACCTTTCCATCACTGGCTTTCAACCCCCAGTGTGTATCAGAACCACGTAGGGAGCTTTCAAATGGTAGTGATGTCCAGGCCTCTTCCCAGACAGTGAAACAGAATCTCCAGAGAGGGACCTGAGCACCAGGGTGTCTTTTGCAGGTGATTCTGATGCTTACTGGAAATCAAGAACCATTGAATAGAACCTTCGATAGGAGCAGATGTCAAGCATGCCTTTGACTCGTAGGTTTAGGCCAGTGAGTCACAAATGTGAGTGCATTAGGATCACTTTTGGAACTTTTATGAAAAGGTCCTGATGACCAAATCACCCACATAGTAATTAAATCAGCTCTTCTGGGGTGGGAACCAAGTACCAGTGTTTTTTTTAACTTTCCTGGGTGTTTCCAGTGTACAGTAAAGTATGGGAACCACTTAGGTAGACTCTGATTAAGTGTAGGTGTTTACCTTTTTCAGACATTTTGTCCCCTACTCTGCTTCTCCCTACAGGAGCTAAATGCCAGGGCAGCTTCTCTCTTTGAAACAAATGATGACCACTCTGTAACTGAGGGCATTAATGTGATGAATGAATTAATCATTCCCTGCATTCACCTGATCATCAACAATGACATCTCCAAGGATGATCTAGATGCCATTGAAGTCATGAGAAACCATTGGTGCTCTTACCTTGGGCAAGATATTGCAGGTATGTGGTTAGTACTTCTCATAATTTCTGAAATTTTATGAATCCTAGAAATTACAATGGTCTCTCTCTTTAGCACTGACTGTAAAACTATTTAGGGGATTGGAATTCCTCAGTATAGAAGTGAATTAAATGGGTCTGCTCTATCGAAACAAAGGGTAGGGGCCTGTCCTCTACTGCTCTTGACCTCCCCTTACCTCCTCTGGCTGCTGAAGCACCTCCACGGGCTGCTTACAAGTCTTGTTTGAAAACAGTTACTGCTCTTCAGAAATATCAGACTTTCATTTCTGTCTCATCTGCCCACATCCAAGTCCCCCCACCAAGTATTGGGGGATTGAAGCTAAGGCCTCGTGCATGCTTTGCAAATGCTCTCTGTCACTGAGTTGTGCCCTAACCTCTTTTTTATTTTTTATCTTGAGGCAGGGTCTCATTTAGTGGTGCAGACTGCCCCTCTCCTCAAACTTGGAATCTTTTTGCCTCTACCTCCCAACTTGCTAAGCTTACAGGCATGTACCACTGTGCCTGATAATCTGATGAGTTCTCTTACAGTTTAAAAATCAAAATTGGAGCCAAGTGTAGCAAACATCCATAATCCTAGCACTTGGGAGGCTGAGACTAGAGAATCGTGAGTTTGAAGCCAGCCTAGGGTACATAATGAGATTCTGTCCGAAAAAATTACAGAAATATAAATAATGTCTTCAGTTTTCATTTGGACCAAGTGTGATACATAGCTTTACTTAATGCCATGTGTACACATTGACATATTTTAGCATTTGAAAGAATATAGCACCAGTATATCTATTGTACAGAATACCATACACACTCAAATTTTAAAAGGGTGATTGATAAGAAGGCTTATCCATGACGAAGTTACTCTACCACCATCAAACAGCTAAAAGCAGTGACCTATGAATAAAGCTTTGGTATATTTAACACGTAGGTTTTTGTTCCTGGTAGGAAAAGAATCAACATTTAATGTTCACTGGCCAGCATAAGACTTTCATCTTTGAGGTTGGGTAATGTGCTGTTTAAAGACCTTCCCATATATATACTTGCAAGCTTATTAGTTTTTATTCAGAGATCTGTTTAGCTGTATATGTAACCATCCATTTTCCCTCTACAGAAAATCTGCAGCTGTGCCTAGGGGAGTTTCTACCCAGGCTTCTGGATCCTTCTGCAGAAATCATTGTCTTGAAGGAGCCTCCAACTATTCGACCTAATTCTCCCTATGACCTTTGTAGTCGATTTGCAGCTGTCATGGAGTCAATTCAAGGTGTTTCAACTGTGACAGTGAAATAAGCCTTTCATGTTCAAGGTGCACCGTGGTCTCTGGTCATCTACCTGTTACACGACAGGCTATTGTCAGAGTATTCACCTGGGGAAAGGGATTAGGTGGGCAAGTAGGATTCAGATCCACACCCTACCCATGCTAATTGTTTAAAGAAGGATTAAAGATAAAATTGCACTTTTTAGGTACAGAATCATGAAAGCTATTTCATTAGAAAAGGCAGGAACCAGTGTTTTATGGTGTTGGATTATGCCAGCAGACCTGAAAGCCTTTGAATCTACCATAATGCTTGGGCTTTTTCTAAGCCTCTTGCCACTTTTTAAATTATCCCTCAAGCATAAATGTTTTTGACAGCAGAGTAGAAGAGTGATTCATCAGAACCTAAACCAGATGAACAGCTACTAGTTATTTTATCATTTGGTGACATCATTTATAATTCTCAACTACCAGAGATTAGTAATATAATCCTTACCTAGCTCTTGACAGAAGATGATAAAACGAGTTGCTGATGAACCTCCACCCTTTTACATGTGGATAGAATATAAGGTCACTTGATAGTAAGATGCCCCCAAAGGTCAAAGAAAAGCTGCCTCGCTTTTCATTCTTCTCTCTCTCTTATATTTTTAAACCAGAAAACCTCACATTTAGACCTGAAAGAAGGGAAAGAAAGCAAGTACTTTGAGCAGAGTTGCATTGTGACACTTCATTAAAGATAGCATTTTAGTTGTTGTTAACAATTTAGGCAAAATTTTCCAGTATCTGAAAATTGTCAAAAACAGGTGCCTAAGGCTACTGCTGGCCCAATAAAACATTTTGATCTCCCTTTCCTTTTTTCCTTTAAAAAATAAGGGATATGGATTTGTAAAAAGAAAAACATATCTACATATGTGTATATATAGAGATAAAACCATTTTTAAAGGACTCCTAATTGGGAATTGGGTTTTAACCAAATTTTAAATATTAATGGAAGAATCATGGGAGGGAAGAACACTTGATACAACTATGCAGATTTTATAAATGTGCAATAAAAGAATTTGTTTTACCTTTGGTGTTTCTTGTGACTCTCATTTAAATCTATATTTTCCACTCTGGAAATGGATGTACTCAGCAAGCATTTATGTATCTTGTTTCAGTTTTTCTTCTTTAAAAGGGCAGAACAAAGGGTTGAGAAACTTGATGAGGATGGTGGTTTCAGCATTTGAAATAGGAGTAGGCAGCAGTCACCTAATGGTGACTCATATCTTCCCATCTCATCTTCCCATCTCGTTTGCCATTTGTGTTGCATGTAAATGTACCTACTTTGGAGTTTGTCAGGCTTTAGAATGCAAGCAGTACTGGGCTTGTTGGTCCAAGTGCCTGTCACATGCTAGGCAAATGTTCTACCGCTGAGCAGCACCCTCCAGCCCCAGTTTTATATTCTTGCTTTGAGACAGGGTCTCACTAAGTTGTGCAGGCTATCTCTGGCCTCAAACTTGTGATCCATCTGCCTCAGTCTCCCAAATCACTGGAATTACAGGTGTACTCCACTGCTCCCAGCTTTCATTTTTTAGTAGTAACTTTTTAAGTTAGTGTACAAATTGATGGGTTTCACTTCTTTATACATGCATGTCATTGTACATTGCTCATATTCACCCCCACCATTACTCTCATGTCCCCCCTCTGCCCCTCTGATCCCCTTCTTCCATACAGTCCCCCTTCTGCTTGTATGTCATTGTATGTACACACGAACACATATGGATATGTGTTTTTTAAGTTTAGATTCTTCACGAGAGAAAATGTAATACTTGTCTTTCTTCCCCTTTACCTATTCTTTTTGCCCCCTCCCCTCTCCTTTTAGTTCCCTTTCTCGCCTTGAATAGTCCCCTTTCTATTTTCATGATGTGTGTATACTATATGTATATATAGGTATTTTTTTAATCCAGAGTCTGTATATGAGAGAAAATGATATTTCTGAGTCTGTCTTACTATGTTTAAAATAACCTCTAGTTCCATGCGTTTTCCTGAAAGTGACATAATTTTGTTCTTTATGACCAAGTAAAACGTCGTCGTGTATGCATACCACATTTTCCTAATCCATTCATCTGGTGATGGACATCTACATTGGTTCCATATATTGGCTGTTATAAATAGTGCTGCAATAAACCTGGATGTGCAGGTATCTCTGTAATATGTTGACTTAGATTCCTTTAGGTATATACTCAGGAGTGATGTAGCTGGATCATATGGCAGTTCTATTTTTAGCTTTTTGAGGACCTTCCATACTGATTTCATTAGTGGTTGCACAAATTTACGTTCCCACCAGCAATGTATGAGGATTTCTTTCTCTGCATTCTTGCCAGCATACATTGTTGCTTGTATTCTTATAGCCATTCTGACTGGAGTGAGATTTCTTTTGAGAACTATAATTCATTTGCTCATTTTGTGATTGGATGATTTACTTTTTTGGTATTTAATTTTTTAACCTCTTTATGTTTTATATATTATTACCATGTCTGATGTTTAGCTGGTAAAGATTTTTTCCCATTTCATAGGCTGTCTTGATTCCTTTGCAGAAACCTTTTAATTTCATTCAATCCCATTTGTCAATGTATGCTATTGTTTCCTTACCTATTGGAGTCCTTTTCAGAAAGTTCTTGCCAATGCCTATATCTTAAAGTGTTTTCCCTATGTTTTCCTGTAGCTGTTTCCAAGTTTCAGGTCTCAAAAGTTTGATTCATTTGGATTGATTTTTGTACTGAGTGAGAGAGAGGGATCTAGGTTCATTCTACATGCGGATGCCCAGTTTTCACAGCCTCATATGTTGAAGAAGCAATCTTTTTTCCAATGTGTGTTTTGGGCACCTTTGTTGAAAATCAGATAGATGTAGCTGGGTGGGTTTATTTCTGGGTCCTCTATTCCTTTGGTGTACATGTCTCTTTTTGTGTCAGTATCATGCTATTTTTGTTTCTGGGGCTATGTAGTATAATTTTAAATTAGGTATTGTAATACCTCCAGCATTGCTCTTTCTGCTCATGTTTGCTTTGGCTATTTGGGGTCTTTGATGGTTCTGTATGAATTGGAGGATTATTTTTTTCTGTTTGGGGGAGGACTGTCATTGGAATTTTGATAGAGATTTCATTGAATCTGTAGATTGCATTTGGTAATATAGCCATTTTCACAAAATTAATTCTGCCAGCCCATGAGCATGTGAGATCTTCCCATCTTCTAATGTCTTCTTCATTTTCTTTCTTTCATGTTTTAATATCTTTGTCTATTATTTATAGTGTAAGAGTGTTGTAAATTCTGCTTACTAGGTAAAGAAAGGTCCACCTAGTCCATGTTTGCTTAAAGTTTTTTTAATCATGAATTTTTAAAATATTGAAAAATGTTGAATTTTATAAATGCATATATATACACATATATCATGTATTTATGATTACATAGGGCTGGGATTTAACTCAGTTGGTAGAGCACTGCGCTGCAGTCTCTGAGGTCCCGAGTTCAATTCCCAGCACCGCAAAAATGGGAGAAGGGCCTGGCAATCCACTCCCAAGGCAATCCCAAAAAGAGTCAGCCATTGAAAACCCTACAAGGGTCGCTATGAGTCGGATACTGACTCCACGGCACCTAACAACAACAACAACAAGGTCTTTTCCTTCATGTTACTATTTTTTACACTTACCGATTCCAGTTTTAAACCAGTTATGCATGATCAGAATAAACTAGGCTTGATCATGATTTCTTGTATGTGTGTGGAGGTGGAATTTTGTTTAGGGTTTCTGCTTGTATGTTCATGAGAGGTTGGCATTTAATTTTGTTTCAAATAATGTGCTTATCATGGTTTTGGTTGCAAGAGTATTCTGGCTTTTTTGAGTGAAGTTGGAAATTATCTCTCATTTTCTGTGCTCTGGAAGAGTTTGTATAAAATAGCGTTTTTTCATAACGTATGAGAATTCATTGAAGCCATCTCAGCCTAGAATTGTCATTGTTTGTGTGTTCTGTGGTAATGTTTCTAATTACGGATTTAGCTTTTGGACTTTTTTGATTAGTTCCTCATCAGTTTCAGAAAATTACTAAAATTCATCCATTTCACTTAAAATTAAAAATTTATTGATAAGTTTATAATAGCACCGTATGGGTTTTTTGCTTTGTTGTTTTTGTTTGTTTGTTGCTGTACTAGGAGTTGAACCCAGGACCTCTCACTTTCATGTTTTGCTAGTGCTGTACCACTGAACTGTAACTTCAGCCCATTTTTTTACTTTTTGAGACAGGATCTCACTAAATTACCCAGACTGTCTCTGGTCTCGAACTTGGAACCCTCCTGCCTCCACCTCCCTAGTCTCTGGGATTACAGGCATGCATGACCGTGCCCAGCTCACTTTGTTTTGTTTTTTGTTTTATTTTGTATGACTAGGTTCTGTAGCGATGCCCCTCTTTCATTACTGATACTGGGTGACTTTCTGTCTTCTCAGTTTTCTTTTTGGTTAGTATTTTCAGGAGTTTAATAATTAGTCTTTTCAAAGAACCATGTTTTATTTAATTTTACTCTTTTGTACATTTCCTGCTTTTTTCAATCCAAAGCTCTTCACCAGTGTTTCTTAACCTTGGCTGCCATTCAGAGTCAGCTGTGTTAACTTTAAAAACACAGCTGTCAAAGCCTCAACCCTGAAGATACTTAGATTTGGGTTGGGCCCTTGTCACTTTTAGTTTAGAGGTTATCACAGATGTTTCTGATATACAATCACAGCTGAGAACCACTCTTTCATAGAATTTATGTGCCTACTAGCATAATGGTTTTTATATTGTCATCCACTGTTCAGTCAGTACATTACTTTTTCTTGAGACTGTAAAAAAAATCACTTTTTTAAGTTGTTGAACAGGATACTGAAACATTAATCGACAAGTCAGAAGTGACTTAGATATTTTAAAGTATTCCTTTCAACAGCTTGATTGCTGCATTGCCTATTAACTTTTTGGCTGTCTATGATGATCCTTCAACCTCCTTGTGTATCAATTGATTGGCCATTGGTAAACAAGCAGATTGAATCTGTTTAAGGAGTGTGTCCAACAGGACAGAGACCTGATCTTTTCCCTTTTCAGAATGAGAAAAGTCTGCGTTGTCTCTGCTATACCAATATGCAGGACAAGAAGTTGTGATGACATGTAATGAATGGGACTATTAACTTTGAGTATAGTTAGGGGATAGAAACCCTCTAAAGGCTTAAATCATTTGGGATTGACAAGCTGGCACGAAAGTGGTAATGCAGGAGCTGCCAGTAGTGAGACTTGAAAATTGAATGTGTGCTGGTCCTCATGTTAATAGTATTTATGCATAGCCAGCGTTCTGCTTAGAGTCCTGATAATGGGCTAGAGTTACCACTTCCCAGAATAGCATTAGATTTTAACAGCAAAGAGTCCCCAGTGATGGGCTGAAAATAGTAAATCTGTTTTCCTGGTCTATCCAATAAGAAAACACACCGTAGTTGTGTTTTAAGCATTAAATAAAGAATAGATATAGCAATGACTCAGTATGAACCAGAGTTCCAGATACACTTCTCATAGGACAATGGTGACCACTATATCCATTGTTATTCAATATAGTAATTGAACTCTTAGCCATAGCAATAAGGAAAGAGAAAGAAAGAAAAGGGATCCAAATCAGAAAGGAAGATGTCAAATTACACCTATTTGCAGATGATAGAATCTTAAAAGACCCTAAAGACTCCACTAGAAAAATCTTAGAGCTGATAAACACTTTCAGCAAAGTAGAAGGATATAACATCATACAAAAATCAGTAGCTTTTCTGTATACCAATAATGCCCAGGCTGTGAAAGAAATCAGGAAAACAATTCCATTCACAATAGCCACATAAAATAAAATGCCTGAGAATAAACCTAACCAAGGAGGTGAAAGACCTCTACAATGAAAACTCTAGGACACAAGAAATAGAAGACATTAGAAGATGGAAAGACCTCCCATAATCATGGATTGGAAAAGTGTGAAAATGGCTATATTACCAAAAGCAATCTATAGACTCAATTCTCATTAAAGTTCCAATAACATTCTTCATTGTTAGGTTGTTGTTGTTAGGTGCCGTGGAGTTGGTATCCGACTCATAGTGACCCTCATAGGGTTTTCAATGGCTGACCATTTTGGGATTGCCTTGGGAGTGGATTGCCAGGTCCTTCTCCCATTTTTGCAGTGCTGGGAATTGAACTTGGGACCTCAGAGACTGCATTGCAGCGCTCTACCAACTGAGCTAAATCCCAGCCCCAACATTCTTCATAGAACTGAAAAAAACAGTCCTAAAATAAATACGGAAACACAAAACATGAATCACTAAAGCAATCTTGAACAGAAGAGCAGTGTAGGATATATAATACCTGATTTGAAATTATTCTACAGAGCCATCATAACGACAAACAAAACAGCATGGTATTGGCACAAAAACAGACATGTAGATCAATGCAATAGAACAGAAGTTCCAGAAATCCAGGCAGGTACACCCACTTGATGTCAACAAAGATGCCAAAGATATAAGTTGGAGAAGAAAGCCTCTTCAAGTGGTGCAGGGAAAACTAGATATCCACATGCCGAAGACTGAAACTAAATCCCTCTTTCTTGCTCTGTATAAAAATCAGTTCAAAATTGATCAAAGACCTTAATTTAATACCTGAAGTTCTGAAACTACTAGAGGAAAACAGAGAAAACATTTGAAGACATAGGCATAGATAAAAGCTTTTTGAGAAAGACCCCAGAAGCACAAGAAACAACAGGAAGAATTGACAAATGGGATTGAATGAAATTAAAAAGATTTTTGCACAGCAAAGAAGACAATTAACAGAGTGAAGAGACAGCCTACAGAATGGGAAAAAATCTTTATCAACTCTGTGTCAGATGAGTTAGTATCCAAAAATTAAACACTATAATAGCTAATTATCCAACCAAAACATAAGCAAACAGACAAGACAGTTCTGAAAAGAAGAAATACAAGTGACCATTAAACATGAAAAAATGCTCAACATCCTTAGCCATCAAGAAAAAGCAAATCAAAACTACACTGAGATACCATCCCACCCCAGTCAGAATGACTAGCATCATAAAACAAACAACAATACATATTGGTGAAAAAGGAGCCCTTCAACATTGCTGGTAGGTTGGTGCAGCCACTGTGCAAATCAGTATCGAGGGTCCTCAAAAAGCTAAAAATAGAACTATCATATGGCCCAGCTATCCTGGGTATATATCCCTAGGAATATAACTCATCATACCATAGAGCTACCTGCTCATCCATGTTTATTCCAGCATATTCACAATGGCCAAGATAGGGAATCAACATAGGTGCCCTCAACAGATGAATGGAAAAGGAAAATGTGGTGTATATATACACGATGGAATTTTATTCAGCCATAAAGAAGGGAAAAATTATGCCATTTTCTCGAAAATAGATGGAACTAGTGATCATAATTTTAAGTGAAATAAGCCAGACTCAGAAAAATGAACATCACATCACATGTTTTCTCTCATTTGTGGGTGCTAGATTTCAATATACTTTCAAAATTTTAATATATAGGTCATGAAAATAGGGGACTTTGTAGGGGGAGAAAACAGACTAAAGGCAGGGGGCAATAAGGGTAATCCAAGAAATTAAAAGAAATAGCACATTTTGTTCTCAAAGGTAAAATCTGGATATATTATATATATGTATGTTTGTTGTTAAATGCCATTGAGTCCCATCCAATTTATAGTAACCCTTTGTACAACAAAATGAAACACTACCCAACACTGTGTTAGGAACATGACACTGTGTTATGAACATGTTTGAGACCATTGTTGCAGTCACTGTGTTTTTTCTCATTTTGAGTTGTTCCACATTATCAGATTGGAGGTCCCAGGAGCTTTACTCCATTCCCATGATTGGGTTGACTCTACTTTGAGGAGGCAACTATTCCCCAGTTGTCTTTTGAATGTCTTCCAGGCTTGGGGGCTCATTTTCCACCACTATATTTGACAGTGCTTTTCTGTTATTCATAGGGTTTTCAATGGCTAATTGTTTCACGAGTGGGCTGCCAGGTCTTTCTCCCTAGTCTGTCTTAGTCTGGAAGCTCAACTGAAACCTGTCCACTATGAGTGGCCCTGCTGGTGTCTGAAATACCAGTGGTATGGCTTTCAGCATCACAGCAACACACAAGCCTTGACAGCATGACAAGCTGACAGACATGTGGGGGATACACATACGCACATAAGACATGCAAGCAGAAGGCAGACTATTGGTGGGCAGAAAGGGGATCTGAAGTGGGTGGGAGTCATGAGGCAGCAATGTACAATGATATGCATATATGGAAATGTCCTAATGAAACTCATTAAGTCGTACACTAAAAAATTACCAATAAAAAAGTCTGGTGCAGAAGATAGTGCGGAGTCATCAAATTTTGATTGCATCAAATTTGTTGAGTCCTTGCGTTATCTTCTTACAATAGTTTGCAAATAATAAAAGCTATTCACTTGAAATATGGTTGACTCATGTCTGGTATATATTATTACACATCTTTCCACATATAATCGCAATAAAGAACATTTTCAACATTAGAATAATTTGCCAGAAATCTCCATGAGAAAAAATTATGTTAAAGATTTAATTAGTTCTATTTTTACTTTCTCATTTTCCTCCTCAAAGCAGGTGGATAAAAACAGTGGCACTTTTAAGTGAACAGCATCTCCTTCCTCAAACTCTATCTGAAAGTAGATTCTCCCAGAATGCAGATCACACTCCCTCCTGGGGATGACATGCCATTTGTTGGATATTTGTGAAACCCCAATGCCCACAAAAAAATAAATGCCTTTTGTCCTTTAGAAGGAAAATTATTGAGACTGAATGTTTTCTTAACAAATCTTTGGTTTGTATCCATTTCTTTGCAGAGGAAGCTATCATCAGATGCTAATGAAAAAAAAATGTCCTCAGCACCTGCAATCATGGGATTATGATGAGGGATGGAAGCCATCAGCAGGAGCAGGTGAGCCACCTGGCAACAAAGACCCTGATTGGACCTAAACATGAACACAAAGGATGATTTTCTTTGTAGGTTTTTGATTTTTCCTTCTGCTTCAGGGCTAATTTTTCCTTTGTTCTGGTGGATTGTCTCCAGCCCATCCTGTGAAGCAACAAGATGAGGTGAAGAAAGCCACAGCATCAAGCCCTGGGTTCAAGTCCTAATTTAGTTTATTACTGCCACAGGACTGTTGCCTAAGTTCTCAGAATCTCAATTTCCACATTAAGAAAGTAAATACAGTTATATCTGCTCTCCTAATATGAAAAAAAAAAACCTTCAAGAAATGTTATATAAAACTACCAAGATATTTGAAAGTGATTTGAAAGCTCTTAAGACCTCTCCAGCTGTGGGATAGGGAAACTGCAAGGAAAAGCTGTCAGAAAAGGGGGAGCAAGTTACTGGTACAGTCAGCTGAAGCTAAGCTTCTATTCCCAGGCCATGTACTTGGCATCCCATGATCCCAACAACAGAGACTACAACAATCATGATCGTGGCATAGCGGGTGCTACAAGGTTGGACTCCTTCCTGCTTTGCAAGCCTTACCTTGTACATTTTCTTTTTCCATCTTCATCTAGAACAGCTCTCCACCCTTTACCTTTTAACAATTGCCACTGGTTGGGCACTGTGGCACATGCCTATAATCCTAGCAACTCCAGAGGCTGACGCTGGAGAATCACAAATTCCAGGTAGCCTGTGAAACTTAGCAAGACCCTGTCTCAAAATTAAAAAATAAAAATAAAAAGGGGGCTGGGATTGAAGCTCAGTGGTGGAGGATTTGCCTAGATTGCATGAAGCCCTGGGTTCAAAGTGAAAAACACAAACAAACCAGTTACCACTTTCTTAGGCTACCCATCTGTGGCTCCCTGACCAGGTCAAATTCCTCCTCTTGTCACAGTTACGATTTACATTTATTTGAGTGATTTTGCAGTAATATTTGTGTTCTTTATTTGTCTGAATAAGGATCAAGGGTAAATTTTATTTTCTACTTTATCCTTGGTTCCCAGCACAGCATCTGGCACCTGGTAGATTCTCAGTAAGTATTTGTTAAATGAGAAAATAAATGATCAGATGGATGAATGATGGATCCTTCTTGAAAACACTCTAGAGATAAGAAAACATTTGGATTTTTGAGCAACGCCTCACACTAAAACTTGGTCCACAAAGTTTCAAACCTGTTGAGAAGGAGTAGCTGAAATAACAACCATTGGAAGCAGTTTTCTCATTTTCCAGAGAAGGACAGAATAAACCTTGATGCAGACTACCCCTTTGTATTTAACTTGGGATATTTGGATTTCTATAACTGTTGTTCAATACCATCAGATCTTGGAAGTTATGCAGGGTCAGACCTGGTTAGTACTTGGATGGGAGACCACCTGGGAACACCAGGTGCTATAGGCTTGGGAGAAGGACCTAGCAACCCACTCTCAAAAAACAATCAGCCACTGAATACCCTATGAATAGCAGAAAAGTAGTAACAATAGTGTTTCACCTGTTGTATGTAGGGTCACTATGAGTCAGACACCAATTCGATGGCACCTAACAACAACATACGTAGATGTACATGAATAAACATAAATAAAAGGAAAAGAACCTCGCTGGAGAAACTGGTGCCCAGGAAAACCTGCTCTGAGTTAAGGTAAAGATTGCTGAAGATGAAGTTGTACCTGTGCAGACTCCATTTCCTTAGAGAAAGATGGTACATTTCTAAGGAGGGTTCTGGGCTTGGCTACTTTGACAAATCTTTTTATTCTTGTGTTGATGTGTGTAGTTTTGCTTGGGCAGTGGCTGTCTGTGCCAGGGCTATTTTATTGAGAAATGAGAGGTGTCAGGAGGCTTCAGATCTGAGATGGCAAAGCAGAGCTTCAGAATGGGGAGGAAGGCATCTCCCCAGGTCTACAAGGAATCCAGCATGTCTCTGAACCTGTGTGGGGGAGCCCATGTGGGGAATTATCACCTTTAATGGATGATCACATGTAGGAATTGTTGGCAGGGTCAATGGTGATTCTTCTTTAACTGATTATGGGAGTTGGGGGCAGGTGGTAATGAGGGGAACAGGGTAGCTGTGCAGGGTAACTATAGAAGACAGATTCATGAGCAATGTGGGGCACCCTAGTGGACTTGCAGAAGTCCCCAGGGAAGTCCTGGGATAGGGAGTCAGGCCTAGTCTTGTCCGCTCAGGTGGGTCAAGCAAAACACCTGCAGTTACTGTTATGAAAGGGACTTCATTTGTAGTCACAGCCTGGGTAAATCTGTTGATATTTGGATTTAGATGTATAGTGTCCATAATGTGATTTTACACATGGTAAAACACATTTCTGAGGAACTAATAATTCTCTGCATAATGCTTACATTGGATGGTAATGGACACAGTCGTGTTAGGATAACCAGTTTGTCCCAGTGTACCTGAGACTTTGCTAGTTTTAACAGTGAAAATACAAGTTCTAGGCAGATCAGGATTGGTCACCCTACTTCTCACTCACACTGACCATTACCTTTGGTGAGAAGACAGTAGATCACTCACTCATAGGAGATCGATCACTCATAGGAGAAGACAGTAGATCACTCACTCATAGTAGATCAATCACTCATAGGAGAAACAAGAATAAATCTCCCCTCTGGAATATTCTCAGCCAGTGAAGCCTTTCTTCCCTCGCCTCCACATCTGTCAGCTGTGCTGTGGGGGGTTGCATGTTGCTGTGATGCTGGAAGCTATGCCAGCAGTATTTCAGATACCAGCAGGGCCATCCATAATGGACAGGTTTCAGCTGAGTTTCCAGACTAAAACAGACTAGGAAGAAGGACCCAGCAGCCCACTTGTGACACAATTACCCCTTGAAAAACCCTATGAATATCAGAGAAACACTATCAGATATAATGACAGAAAATGAGCCCCCAAGGATGGAAGGCATTCAAGAAGTGGCTGGTGAAATGCTGCCTCTTCAAAGTAGAGTTGACTTTAATTATGGGAATGGAGTAAAGCCCCTGGGACTTCCTTTTGCTTGAGAAGGACTCAAAATGAGAAGAAACAGTGGTTGTGACAATGGGCTCACACAAAAAGATTGTGTGCATGGCACAGTGCTGAGTAGCACTTCCTTCTGCTGTACTTAGGGTCTCTATGAGTTGATGGAACTTGACGGCACCTAAAAACAACACCTAGAATATTAAAAATCTACAAAATGGTGAAGATCTATTGGGAAGTTCCCTTTCAAATTGCACACGTGAGGAGAAGTCCTATTCTAAAGTGCTCTTCTGAGGCAATAACTTGTTTTCCTTTGCCAAAGCACTTTCTTTAGCTTTTCTAGATTTATGTACTAGATTTTTTTCCCTGATGGATGCAAAATTTTAACAAAATTTCCTTAGTAATAAAATGATCAAGTATATAATTAATGCTCTGGATTCAAAAGCTTTTTTATGTAAAATCTCAAATGAGATAAACATGTCCTGAACTTTCATTCTTAAGTAAAGATCACCAGATCACCAAGATAATCAGATCTGTGACAAATGGAACAGTGACCACTCCCCCCAAATGAGGCAAACAAAATGATGAAGGGTAAGAAGAGAAAGGTGCATACTGACATTTCTTTATTGCAGAAATTCCTTGACAGAAACCAGTCCTAGATGACCAGGTTTGTGGGTCTTGGGGTAAGATGGAAGGAGCCATCAAATTCCTCCTCTGGAGCACAGGCTGGTAGAGCTGTGTGATCAGCCACCCAGGGAGAAGCTGTGTCTTCTTTTCCTAGGCAGGCAGAGAAGATGAGGAGCAGTCCACCCACAGCAAGGAAAATACCAGCTGCCCAACCCAGGAAGAGCGCATCTCCAAACTCCCAGCGTGGTACAATATCAGGGACATTGCCATCCCAGAAGTCTTGGATTGTGGTGTAGGCCACCCAGGAGACTGGAAAGAGGGTAGTGGCTGAAGCTAGGGCCTCCAAAATCCCTCCAAGGAAGCAAAGCCGCCTCTTGAATATCAATCTGGTCCTGTGAAACTGGAAATAGTCAGACCCGCAGCCAGAGAATAGAAGCCCCAACATTCCTAGCCCATGGGAGGCTACCATGAAGATGCGGGACAGCTGCAGCTCCTGGGGCAGAGACAAGAAGGACTCGAAGGCCTTGCACACAGTGCCAACTTCTTCCTGATTCACACAGGCTTCCCAGAGCCCTGTGGTCCAGGTCTCCATTTCATTCAGGTCCAGATTGAGAGTCTTCCACTGAGGCAGGATGGTGGTGACACACGAACACACCCAGCCAAGGAGAGAGAGGAGCAATCCCCCAAGCTGGACTCTCCCACGGACACTCCAGGCCATAGTCGCACTTGCCACAGGGGCAGAAGGAGAAATAGGGTGTGCCACTCAGGGAGTGGTCAGCAGGGACTATTTTCGGGGAGGCTGGAGTGGAAAGTCTAACATTTGGAGAGGGTTCCTGTGTTAGTTTTCTGGATAGCAGCTGAAGCAGGTGTCAGGAATTTGGCAATGTTTGGGGTTGGGAGTGTGTTTCAGAGTGGATGTGGGTGGGGATTTGGGAGGAGGGTCCCACGAGAGACAAATATCCATACAGTAAGCCATCAATATATATTTCATGAATACATTTGTAAACTTAAAGTTAAAATCACTTTCCAGCTCTGAAATCACAAGAATGATGTTCTGGAAATACAATTTGGTGTAATTTTTCTGGAGGGCAATATGACTTTATGTTTCATACTTTTAAACATATGCAGACTTTGATGGAGCACCTTATCTCTAGGAATTCATCTAACTTTATTGTGAATATACACACAGACTTATGAAAATATCCATTGAAATATTGCTTATGATTTTAAATTTTGGTTAATACTAGGCAGCCATTTTAAAGTGTTGTAGAAATTTTAACGACGTGAAACATGTGTTTTATATGTTAAATGTGAGAAGCAGGTAACCAAATAGTACATAGAGTATATAGAATGCAATTTCATGTTCAGAAAAAATGCATTTGTATGTTTATGTATCACACAAAATGGTAACCATGATACTGATGGAAGGATTGTGAGTTTTTATTTCCTTATCTTATTTATAAATTTTATAATCTACCACTTAATATTTTCGTAAGCAGAAAAAAAGTTTTTTCATTAGAATTTTCCAATCCAAAGTATCTACCTAGATCCCAACATATCTGGAGTGAAGCTCTTTCCCAGGCTAGGACAGCAGCTACAAATAGATATTAGTCATACCAGCTTCTGTCCCTATTTGTTGTTGCTGCCAAGTAGCAAGATCTGATAGGAAAGGAAATAATTTGCATTTAGAGCAGGTTAAATACCAGACTTTGGGGTGGATGCTTTATATGTATTTAATTTCCATAATGCCACTGTGTGATACCAGGTTAGGGGGTAGGTAGCTCAGTCGATAGAATGCTTGTTCTGCAAGTGCTTTGGCCCTGGATTCAATCCTTGTTGTTGTTGTTAGGTGCCATCCAGTCAGTATCCGACTCATAGCGACCCTCATAGGGTTTTCAATGGCTGTTTTGGGATTGCCTTGGGAGTGGATTGCCAGGCCCTTCTCCCATTTTTGTGGTGCTGGGAATTGAACTCAGGACCTCAGAGACTGCATCGCAACGCTCTACCAACTGAGCTAAATCCCAGCCCCTAGATTCAATCCTTAGCAATGCAAAAATGGAAAAGGACCGGAGTCCACAGCACCTAACAACAACTATGTGATACATGCTAGGTAACTTGTCAGGGTCCCTTGGCTGGTGGGCAAAAGATGCATCACCTGAGCCAGGGGGCTTGGACTTGGACATTTCATGTCCTTTTTTTTTTTTTTTTTTTTTTTTTTTTTTTTACTTTTTTGAGACAGGGTCTCGCTAAGTTACAGATACTGTCTCTGGTCTTGCACTTGGGATCCTCCCGCCTCCGCCTCTCAAGCCTCTAGGATTACAGGCATGCGACACTGTGCCCGGCGACATTTCATGTTCTTGTTCCCAGCTGTTGTACTGATTTTTTCTGCTTTTCGTTTGCACATTGGTGACACAGCATATGGGTAAGGACTCATCTTTATGGCATAACACAGGAGAAACCTGGATTTATTATACTAAAGTCATGAAATATCTGCCTAATATGTTTCCCTATTCATGTTTTAGTCTACAGCCCTAACACCCTGAAGACCAATCTTATCAGATCTCAGAAGCTAAGAAGGGTCAGGCCTGGTTATTACTTGGATGGGAGACCACCTAGGAACACTGTATTCCCACTCCTGAAACAATCAGCCATTGAAAACCCTATGAATAGCAGAGAAGCACTGTCAGACATAGTGTTGGACATGGCACAGTGTTGGGTAGTGTTTCATTCTCTTGTATACAGGGTTGCTATGAGTCAGACTGGAATCGATAGCACCTAATAACATTCTCATGTTTTAACCTATTGCACACCGAGTGGTAAATACAAAGTGAAAAGCAGAGGCATGAGACAGCCCAGGAGGATGAAGAATGGTCTTGTCTTTAACTATCTCCAATCTCTGATTGTTGTTGTTAGGTGCCATCGAGTCGGTATCTGACTCATAACGACCCTCATAGGGTTTTCAATGGCTGACTGTTTAGGGATTGCCTTGGGAGCGGATTGTCAGGCCCTTCTCCCATTTTTGCTGTGCTGGGAATTGAACTCAGGACCTCAGAGACTGCAGCGCAGTGCTCTACCAACTGAGCTAAATCCCAGCCCCCAATCTCTGATAGAAAGGGCTAAGTATCTTGTTCTATTGCACACAGGACTTTTATTTATACTTGTTGTTGTTTGTTGTTAGGTGCCATCAAGTCAAGTCCGACTCATAGCGACCTTATGTACGGCAGATTGAAACACTTCCCGATTCTGTGCCAGGCAAACCATCTTACTTATGTTTAAGCCCATTGTTGCAGACACTGTGTCAATCCATCTGGTGGAGGGTTTTCCTCTTTTGCATTGACCTGCCACTCTCCCAAACATGATGTCCTTCTCCAGGGATTGATCTCTCCTGATTACATGTCCGAAATATGTAAGACGCAGTTTGGCCATTCTTGCTTCCACGGAGCACTCTGGTTGCACTTCTTCTAGGACAGATTTGTTGGTTCTTTCGGCAGTCCACGGTATGTTCAATAGACGTCTCCAGCACCACAATTCAAAAGCATCAATTCTTTTTCTGTTTCTCTTGTTCAATGTCCAGCTTTCACAACCATATGATGCCACTGAAAATACCATGGCATGAGTCAGACGCACCTTCGTCTTCAATGTGACATCTTTGCTTTTTAATACTCTAAAGAGATCTTTTGCCACAGCTTTTCCTAGAGCAATGCGTCTTTTGATTTCTTGACTGCTGCTTCCACGGGTGTTGATTATAGAGCCA
>VMDO01002146.1:0-64382 GCA_007922755.1 Pedetes capensis
TGCCGACTCGACGGCACCTAACAACAACAACAACTGTGCTCTTTGAGGCGCTGTGTTTGATTCCCCAGCACACCAAAAATGGGAGAAGGTTGTGGCAGCCCACTCCCAAATCAATCACAAAACAATTAGCCATCAATAACCCTATGAATAACAGAGAAGCACTGACATAGTGCCAGGAATGGTACAGTGTTAGGGAGTGTTTTGTTCTGTTGTGCATAGGGTTACTATGAGTCCGACCCAACTTGACAGCACCTAACAACAATTTATATGCAAGACTGCAAAGTACAAGGGGATGTAGCTAAAGGTGGGGAAGGAATTAGTGAAAGTGGGGTGGATGCAACATGGGGAGAGTAATGACATAGAGAACAAGTACAAAGTACATGATTCAACTGTATGATAATCCCATTAATGAAACTCACTATGTTGTTGTTGTTAGGTGCTACCGAATTGGTGTTTGATTCATAGCAACCCTACATACAACAGGCGAAACACTATTGTCAGTGCTTCACTGCTACTCATAGTATTTTCAATGGCAGATTGATTTTTGGGAGTGGGTTGCCAGGTCCTTCTCCCAAGCCTACAGTATCTGGTGTTGCCAGGTGGTCTCCCATCCAAGTACTAACCAGACCCGACCCTGCTTAGCCTCTGAGATCTGATGGAATTGGACACCATAGTCCTACAGCTGCAGGCAAAACTCACTATATTGTATGTTAATTGAATAACATTTTTAAATAAAATGTTGAGATGATGAAGATTAGATTTGGCAATATAAACTATTTGAGCCAGCTTGGCTTATGGCCTGGGATATCAGATACTATTAGCTCAGCTTGGTCCAGACCTCTCTCTCTCGACTAATTATTGTGAGTATAGGGGCACAGTGATGCTGGCAGGTGACAGTAATCATTTCTTCCTCATGAAGATATATAATGATAAGAAGGGAATATCTTCTCCCAGAAAGGGGACTGTGCTACCAGATAAAAGGAGGAATACTAGACCCCCAAAACAATGTTCACAAAACAAATTTATATTCTTCTAATATCAAAGTTGGGAGAAGGACCCAGCAACCCACTCCCAAAAATCAACCAGCCATTGAAAACCCTATGAATAGTAGAGAACCAGTGACAATACTGTTTCACCTGTTGTACATAGGGTCACTATAAGTCGTACCGACTAGATGGCACCTAACAACAACAACAACAACAACATCAAAGTTAAATAATGGACTTCGTTGTTATTATCATTATTTGCAGTGCTGGGGTTAAACCTAGGGTCTCACACATGCTAAGAAAGTGCTGTGCCAGTGAGCTGCACTCCCAACTCCTTTTTTATTTCTTATTTTGAGACAGGGTCTCATTAAGTTGAGTAAGTTGTCTCTGGCCCTTGAACTCAATCCTCTTGCCTCAGCCTCCCAAGCCACTGGAATTACAGGCATGCACTTTGGTGTCTGGCTACATAATGGGCTTTAAAGTCAAACAGATATGAGCTTAAACCCTACCTCTGATCTTGCTGTTTTGTGAGGCAAGACATTTACTACTTCCAAGTCTCCATTTCCTCATCTATAAAATGGGAATAGAATATCTGAGTCATAGGCTTGGGTAATTATATGAAATAATTGTCTCAAAGTCCTTAGCAGACTACCTATAGACAGTGTTCATTAATCTCAAGCTGTCACCATGGTGTACTGTGTTTCTTCTTCCTGGTTTCCTTAATAACAGTCCCACCCAACCAGGTCTGGCTTCTGGGACTAGACCTGGAGCGATCTTCTGGGCTTGCATTCCTCCGCAGATGTTCCTGGGCCTTTCTCAGGAGAGCAAATGAAAAACGTGTTCTTCCTCAAATTCCTTTACTGCAAGAAAGATGATGGAAAGAAGTACAAGAATAACATTCTGTTACTTGATTTATATAGCAAACTAAAACATGAAACATTTGTTTATAAAATAATTATTGAGTACTAAATATGTACTGTATCCACCATTTTGTTGCTTGTTGGAAAAGTCAAAAATGGAAGGTATGGCACTTTTCTTACACATTCTCTTGGGGTGGATGGTGACTAATAGATATGAAATAATTAAGAGACAACTAAGGCTGTGAAATGGTTGATTTTCTGTGTCAACTTAGGTAGGTTAAAGGATACTCAGATAGCAGGTGAAGCATTTCTGGATGTGCGTGCAGAGATGGTTTTGGAGGAGATTAGCATTTAAATCAGTAAATAGAATCAAAAAGATCTACTTTTACAAATATGGGTTAGTGGATACTGTGAATTCTCTTGAGGGTCTGAATAGAAAACAAAGTAAGAAGAAGGTTGAATGTTTTTCCCTATTTGCATGGGACATCCATCTTCTGTTACCCTCTGACATTGGCATCTTCTATTGGGCTTTTGGGTTTATACTAGAATTATATCTCTAGATTTCTGGTCCTTTAGCTTGCAAAATATAGATCATAGGACTTCTCAGCCTGCTAACCTTGTGAGCTAGTACCTCTTTCTATCTGTTTATCTTTATCTTTCTATCTATATCTATCTCTATCCTATTGATTTCTTTTCATTTGGAGAAACCCAACAGAGGCTATAAATCAAAATCTGGTTTGGTTAATGTTGAGAAGTTAAGAAAAGGAAAGATCCATGTGTTTGGTTTCCTTGAGAAGATTTGAATTTAAACTTAAAGAATGGATAATATTTATCAAGATAAAGGTAAACATGCCAGGTTAGGTGAGTGTCAGGGGAAAACGTCTAGAGCAAAGTAGATCAAACTACAGAGCTTTGAGGGAGACATTGCTCTCCCCCACAATTTATTTTATCACAATTTATACATATTTTACTCCCAAGATGAGGAGAGGTGTGTATAAAGAATATCAGTGGTGCTAGGAGACAAAATATAAGGCAAAAGCAGAAATCTAAGATATATTTGACATATGTACAGTGTGTGGAAGGTGGAGTAAGGTAGGTAAATAGATTAGGGAACTAAATCATGTGAAATATTAAATATAAACAAAATGAGATTCAAGATGTAGCTATACTTTTGATTATTGAGACAATGTAAATTAAGGTCATTGCAAGTGAGAAAGTCAAGAAGCTCTCAGGTAGGTGTGTTGGATCACAGAAGAGATGCTGAAGTCATAGATGACAATGAGAGGTAATGACATAAAAAGGACTATGATACTGTCACTGAGGTCAGGCAGGAATGTTTGACTGGAGCTGGTCTGAGACTGGTAAAAAGAAAAACAACCAACATGAGGGAAAGAAGGCAGGGTACACCTTAGAAGATATGTTGGACAGTGGCAGTAAATGAATGGCACAGAAGCTGAGGTGGGGACTAAGAAAATGCTAAGCCACTCCTCTTCACCCCATGAGTGGAGGATGAAGAGTAGGGCATCGGAAAGGCAGGTAGCCTCCACAGCAGTGGATATGGAGCCAAAAGGGAGAATGTGTCATTAAAGGAAGAACAGGACTGAGTTTAGGCAAGTTGATGCTAATGTTTAATTATAGGCGTTCTTATCCCCCATTGAACAGGATATCCAAACTGAACACTGAAATGGTTATTGGAGGAGAAATTAAAGTTGGAGAGAGATGAGGTTGAGGAGGGGAGTAAGACTGGATAGGAATAGGTCTGTAAGAGCCAGACTGGTGCACTACTCTAATCCTAGCACTCCGGAGGTGGATGCAGGAGGACTGTGAGTTCAAGGCCAGCCTGGACTACATAGAGCCAGTCTCAAAAAAAAAAAAAAATAAGTAAGTAAATAAATATATAAATAAATAAAAAGAATAAAGAATAGATCTGTCAGAGTATTTACCTTACTCAAACAGCTCAAGCAATATACCTCTGCCAGAAAGCCGTTTGTGTCCCTCCTCCACCCCAACTGTTCTTAGCTCTGAACATTTGTAAATCTGTACTATAATTGTTGATTTGCTTCTCTGCCTCCTCCCCTGTACTATAAGCTTATTGAAAGGCTCAAGTCTTTTTCATCTTCATTTCCCCAGATTTCACACCATTACTGGGCAGAGATAATTAACATATCTCTGTTGGATGAAGAGAAAAATAGATGTGAGTATCATAGTGATAGCATCTTTAACATGTAACCTCTAGAACTTAACCCATCCTCCTTGGTCACATTTGTGCACTAACTTTCTGTCAGTACCTAGGAGAGTGCTACCTGATAGAAGTGCAATGGAAGTCACAAATGTAGTTTTCTATTGTTGTTAGGTGCTGTCGAGTCGGTATCTGACTCATAGCAACCCTACACACAACAGGCAAAACACTATTGTCCGTGCTTCTCTGCTATTCATAGGGTTTTCAATGGCTGATTGTTTTTTGGGAGTGGGTTGCCGAGTCCTTCTCCCAGTAGTTTTCTAGTAGACACACTAAAAAGGAAATAAGAAAAATTAATTATCACTGTTTTATTTAACCAAGTGTATAAAAATATTGTCATTTCTACATGTAATCAATATAGAAATTATCAATGAGAATTTTACATTCTTTTTGTTTTGTATTCTCTTCAAAATGTAGTGGTATTTTACACCTAGATCACATCTCAGCTCAGGCTAGGCACATTTCCAGTGCTAAATAGCCATATGTAGCAAGTAACTACCATGTTGTACAGTGCTGCTCCAGATTTTAGAGTAAACCTAGCTCTACACGCTATGCTTGGAGTTTCCTCTGTTTTAATTATTCTTCCTCTCACACTTTTCTAAAATATATAGATTTTAAATCTGGATTTGGTGGATAATATATTTTAAAATATATTACCCACAAAAGATTATACGTATATATTTCAATGAACTGATTGTGCATATCCCCTTAAGATTTATATATTGAAATCCTAATCTCCAACATTATAGTATTAGGAGTTGGGGCCTTTGGGAGTGAGTAGATCATGAAGGCAGAGCACTCATGAATGAAATTAATGCCCCTATAAAAGAGACTCCACTTAGATTCCTTGGTCCTTCTACCATGTGAGGACACAGTGAGAGGGTACCATCTATGAACAAAAAAGTAGGCTTTTACTGGGCACTCAGTCTATTGGCAACTTGATTTTGGAATTCCAGCCTCCAGAGCTGTGAGAAATAAATTTCTTTTGTTTATAATCTACCCAGTTTATGGTATTTTCCCATAACAACAGAATAGACTATATATAATGTGCATACATGTGTTCACATATAAACATGATGTATAAAAGTAGTATAGAGAATAACACAATCGATGTTTATTTATCTCACATTCAAAGCCAAATGAAGATCAGGCAGCTCTCTGACATTTAGAAGAGGCAGAAAAATATGGAGAGTATGCAGGATGTTTGTAAAGGCCAGGCCTGGAAAATTCTATTGGCCTTAATTTAGTCCTATGATCCCATCCAGATGCAAGGAAGGATGACATATACAGTCTTCCTGTGTACCCAGATGGAGAAAATGGTGTGATGAGTGCACATCACTGTCTCTCGCACAGCTTGTGTTTCTTCCTAATTTTTGGCTGGTATCCTCAGAACAGTATCACTAATAATAAAGATTGTTTTCACTTCGTCTCCACTTATCATCCCTAAGGAAGTTTTTAGATCTCTTTTTTATTAATATTTTAATTTATTTAATGAGTAATAAAAGTGGAAATTTATCAAGTATGTTTTCTACAACTATGGAGATAATGATATATAACTTTCTTTTTGGTAGTTTAATACTGTGAATTATATTAATAGAAGTTTTAATGTTGAATTACTTTTTCTTTTCATAATGCATTATCTTTTTCATAGGATAAAGTCTAATATATTGTGGTGAGTATATATACATATATCATGTTTTAGAAAAGTTAGATTATGTTTGCTATTATGATCTTAAAATGTTTGCATCGGTATTCATAAGAGGGAGCTAGTTTTTTTTTATTTTGCCATGGTTTATAATTTAGAAGGTGAATTTAGGAGATGTTTCTCTTTTTCTAGTTTCTTGGACCCTTAAAGTAGCATTTTAGTTAACTGGTTATTCAAAAAGAGAGGAATAATTCCACTACGCTGGATCAGTTGCTATTGTTACTATGGGTCTATGCTTCAAACACATTACCCCAGGACCTATCAATGTTTAATCTTGGCAGTGTCCATTATATCATCAATTATAGGCATAACATTTTAAAATGTTTAATAAGAATATTTTATTACTTTCATTCACTCTTTCTGGTTCTTATTATGCTCTTATTGTAGTAACTGGCTTTTATTTTCTGCTGTTATATACCTCAAACTAGACCAAAACTAAAAACTAGATTAAAAAAAAAAAAACTCTCTCCAGTTTTCTACATTTCCTCTGCTTCAGTTAAGGCATTTCCTCTGCTTTATTGAATTATAATTGTTTAGTTTCTCCCTCTTTTGAAACTTTGGTTCTTCTTGTGTATTAAATTTTTATTGCTTATCTTTTTCAGTGTAGGTCTAGATTAAACAGTATTCCTAGCTGGTATAAATTCCTTCAGCACTTATATAAGTATAGATCCATGAACAGGAATGGATCAACGGATGGCAAGATAACCAGAGCATGCCTTGTCCTTAGAATAAGCAGACTAGTAAATAAGGTCTGAACCCGATGAGGAGGAGAATGAACACAGAGTTTGCAGATTTCTTTCTGGATGGAGTGAGTGAATGAGCATGTATAAACAGTCTCTTGGGTCTGTTGCATGGGATGAACATGGTATTCTTAGTGCTCTATAAGTCTAAGTTCTTTTTCAAGCTTTAAGTTAGGTTCTTAACTGAGTATGTCTATGTGATGTGTAGCTTTTGTTTCATAGTTTCTTTCTGAACACTACTCTAATAGTAGCACCCTTTCTTTCTTTGACATCTTGTCTACCCCTCCAATCATATTAGGGGTTCAAACTGGTAAAGGTTATCTCTCCTTAAAACTAGTCTTTCTCCCTCCCCATGTTTAGTCACAATATTAGACATGTGAATAAGTGCAAGGTAGGTTTTACCTTAAACAAATTCATGATGTGTCCTCACCAACATGGCCCCATTCATTGATCCAGTGAACAATGATCCAAGCCAGGTAGATCAGAGTCCTTCCCTGGAAAGTTGTTGAAGGAGATCTTAGATAGGCAAATCGTGAAGATCTTACCTTACAGGATGCTATTGTCCAAGTACCTAATAACACAGAGCAAAAACTAGTAAAAGAAAAGGAGCTGATATGCTAGAAGAAACAGAAAGAGAGCCCTGAGTACTTGATTCTGTTAACAGTTTCCTGCAGTAGCCTTGTTCTCGCTTTCCCTCAGTTCAGTTCTTATAATTCTGTGAGCTACCCCAAAAAGTCCTTTTTATTTTATTTTTTTGCACAAGTTGGAATCATCTCATTTTAACTACAATTGTAGTGATTATGTGTATGTGTACATACATTAATGTTGTTGTTGTTAGATGCTGTTGAGTTGGTGTCTAACTCATAGTACAACAGGGGAAACACTGTTGTCAGTGCTTCTCTGCTATTCATAGGGTTTTCAATGGATGATTGTTTTTTGGGAGTGGGTTGCCAGCTCCTTCTCCCAAGCCTACAGCACCTAGTGTTCTCAGGCGGTCTGCCATCCAAGTACTAACCAGCCCCAAACCTGCTTAGCTTCCAAGATCTGATGAGATCAGATGCCACAGTGGCAAGGCTGCAGGCATATGCATATATATATATATATATATATATATATATATATATATATATACACACACACATTTTAAAAACTTTCCCCATGTAAATTTTCTGTCCTCCTTCAAGACACAGTTCTCCTTATCTTTTTTGCTTCTATAATATGAACAGACAATCTCTTAATACATTTAAATTAGGAAGCAATAAAGAAATTCACTTTTTATACTAAGAACATAACAAGAATTTGCTTCCAAAGCATATGTAACAGAGCATCACTGCCATACAAATATTATTGCAAAAATTTTAAATGTCTAATGACTTCAGCAATTAAGATTTTGGTCTTGGACTAGTTATAAGCACTATCAGAGACTACTATGATTTGCGCCAACCTTCACCATCCTGGACTGAACTCTGAGGCAATCTTTGCACTCTGAAATAAGTCAGTAATCTATCCAATCTTTTCCAAAATTTTTTCACTTCCATTTCCATTTTTCAAAAAATATTTCATTATTTCAATAGCTAGAAATTCTCCTTGGTACTTGTTGGCAAGCAAAAACTACACTAGGAAGTGATAGAACTTGGGCCACCATCTAAACTACTGTCTTTGTTCTGGAGCAAAACCATTACTTCGCAAAAATATGAGAAGACAAAATTAGAATGATTAGTCTCTAAAAACATATTTGAGCATTTTTAACTTGATGCAAAAGTTTGTTCATTAGATATTGTTATAATTGCATAATAGCATCTTATTTTAGAGTACAACACAAATAGCTCACAAAGTTGTGGTGAAATTCAATCAGCCTTGAGATTGGCCTTACCATCTTTCACTACACATCCTTTTCTTGGTCCTTCTGTGACAATCATATTTATATACTTTTGGTTTTCCTATAAATAGACAGTGACCAAATGATTGAAAAAGACATTTCTCAAAAGAAGATATACAAATGGCCAAGAAGTATATGAAAAAAATGTTCAATGTCACTAATTCTCAGGGAATTGTAAATCAAAACCATACTGAGATGTCATCTTATAACAGTTAGAATAGGCTACTATTAAAGGGACAAAAAAAAAATACCAAATGCTGACAAGGATGCAGAGAAAGGGAAACTAACATACAATGTTAGTAAGAATGTAATTAATATAGTCATTACAAGAAACAATATGGAGTTTACTCAAAAAATTAAACAGAGCCACCATAATCCAGCATTTTGACTACTGAGTATACATCCAAATGAAAGGAAATCGGTATGTTGAAGAGAAATCTGCACTCACATGCCTACTGCAACATCATTTACACTAGCAAAGATATGGAATCATCCTAGGTGTCCATCAACAGATGAATGGATAAAGAAACTGTGATATATAAAATATATGTAAATAAATATATCACCCTGGTGTCCAATCTCATCAGATCTCGGAAGCCAAGCAGGGTCAGGCCTGGCTAGTACTTGGATGGCAGATTGCCTGGGAATACCAGGTACTATAGGCTTGGGAGAAGGACCTGACAGCCCACTTCCAAAGCAATCCCAAAACCCTATGCCACGGTGTCAGGTAGTGTTTCATCTGTTGTACATAGGGTCTCTATGAGTTGGACCCGACTCGATAAAACCTCACAACAACATATATACAGTAGGGTATTCTCCAGCCATTAAAAAGTGGAATCCTGTCCTTTACAGCAGCATGGGTGAGCCTGTAGGACATTACATTGAGATAAGTCAAGTACAGATAGACAAATATTGCATATTCTCACTTACATTTGGAAGCTAAAAAGTTGATCTCATAGAAGTAGAGAGTAGAAAAGTGATTACCAAAGGCTGGGAATCATGGGGGAAGAGGGATGATGATGACTATCAGCCACAGGAGTGCAGCTAGAGAGGAGGAATAGCTTCTAATGTTCTATAGCATAGCAGGGCAAATATGGCTGACCAGAGTTAATTGTATATTTCAAAATAGTTAGCAAAAAAGATTTGCAATGTTCCCAGCACACAAAGGTGATTAATGCTTGAGGTGATATATATGCCAATTACCTTGATCTAATCATGAAGCATTATATACATGTATTGAAATATCACACTGTACCCCATAAGTATGCACAATTATTATGTGTCAACTAAAACTTCAAACATATTAAGAACAAAACACCTTTGAACTGACTTTCTGTCCAGCTAGGAGCCTTGCGGTAAATATAAAAGAAAACTGGTGTAAGCCGACACTAAGTCTGAGAGGTTTGCTCTAATACAATGTAGAATCTACATGGGCAGGGGGAAGCAGGCAGCCGGAGACTCTTGGGTTCTCTCCTCTCTTCATCTCCAGCAACAACCCCTCCTCCAGCACCTTTGTATTTCTGTTCATCTCCAGATTTTACACAAACCTTATTTCTTATTTAAAACTTATCTTTATAACTGCCACTCTAAGCCCAGTTCGATTTTTTTCTGAGCTCTAAAATTCCATCTCTCTATGACTTTACCTAATTAATCTGTCTTGGTTCTAGTCACTCTTACACTCAGCAGTCTCAGAAGTCTCCAACACGTTACCCCTCTTGATTCATTACCTGGCCTTTCCCTGTGTTGTTCTCTCTGCACGTGGTTAAGGAATCTGTCTATTTTCTGTGGTAATAATGTTGTGTTAGGTGCCATTGAGTCAGGTCCAACTCACAACAACACTACCAACACTATGCCAAGCACACAATTTTTTTTTTTTTTTTTTAATGTTTGAGCCTGTTGTTGTAGCTACTGTTTCTTCTCATTTTGAGTCGTGCCACTTCAGCAAATGGAGATCCCAGGGGCTTTCCTCCTTTCCTATCATTAAGGTCAACTCTTTGAAGTGGCACCTCTTCCCCAGTCGTTTCTTGAATGCCTTCCAGCCTGTTGGACTTATTTTCTAGCAGTATATCTGACAATGTTTCTCTGCTATTCAAAGGGCTTTCGATGCCCCCCCCTTTTTTTTCCAGGAATGGGCTGCTGGGTCCTTCTCCCTAGTCTTGTCTGGAAGCTCAGCTGAAACCTGTCCACCTCTGCTGGTGTCTGAAATACCAGTGGCACAGTTTTCAGCAACACAGCAACACACAAGCCCCCTCAGCACAACAAGCTGACCAACAAGTGAGGGGTGGTAATAATACTAATTATGAAAAGCTAACGTGGATTGCTTATAATGCTGTATACACAACACTAAGTAACTTACTTGATAGAGTATTTCGAATACTGCTTGGCATATGGTAAGCCATTAACAACAGGTTTGTTATTACTGCTATTTATAGCCCTATGACCATGGTATTATTATCTCTATTCCATAGATAAGGAAACACTGAAGAGTTACATAACTTGCCCTGGATCACAGCTCTCAATAAGGGGCAAGTAAATAACTTGACCCCAGTCTTTTAACATCAACTATCTAGCCATGTTCTTCACCATTACAAAAATAATTTGCTAACTGCACACACTAATCAATCCTTTTAGCGATAATCTGCAGTTTTCAGAGCAGTGTAAGTTGTACTTAAGGCAGGTTTTACTTTGAAATGCATTGCCTTTTTAAAATTCAATTGTCACAAGTATTTGTATCTCCCTGGAGATTTTCATTTTGAAATGTAGAAGTTACTGAAATATGTGTCCTTAGGGAGAACGATCGGTTTTTTAATACTTCTAAGTTGCTAAGGAACAGAATTTTTTATTTTATTATTTTTAACTGTTAATATGCTGCTTCACTCAGACTTCTTAGTTATATTTTCTTTAGTATTTCTCAACCATCAATGTTACATTTTCTCTGATACAAAGAGCTAGACTATGTCATGTCTCAGCAATATTAAAAGTCTATGCATTTGTTATAACATAAATGATCAGTGATAGTGCTACAGACTTAATCCTGATGAAGCAATGCATCTTCTTAAAGTATTTTAAGTACATTCACGTGTTGCTCACAATTGCTCTGTAATGTAATAGCTTCGGCGCTAGTCTGTTTGAAAGGTTTTAGAGGAAGAAATGCTTTAGCTCCCCTGGGTTCTAAAGAAGCCTTTCCTCAGCCTCTCTTCTCTTCCCTCTCAGAGGCACTCTGCCCTTTTCTCCCTTAGCAGTCTGAGCCTGCTTAAATTGCACCAGGATGGCTGGATGCTGGGCCCTGGAGCCCTCTGAAAGGCTCCCGGGGTCTCTGGGGAGCAGTCAGGTGACAGATTCTCAACCCAGCCAGACCTCCTGCCCGAACCCTTCCCAGTTAGGCAGCTGCACCTCACCCAGAGCCCAGCCCTGCAAGCCGCCAAACCCTGGGCTCCGCCCACCCCTCCAGGCACAACCAGGCACAATTGCCTCCCTCCTGATTTCCACTGGGGTGAACGAATAGGCTTGAAGGCGACTCCAGATGCAGGAGGCGCGTCTCTAAAAGCGTGCCATTTAGAAGAAGGTCTGTTTCCTACGGGGACGGCAGTTGGCAGGTGTAACCTCAGTCCGTGCAAGAGAAGCTCCCCACCTGGGGCCGCGAGGTGGCTCACGTGTGCGCTCGGCGGGGAGGACGCAGTGCCTGCGGGACTGGAACCTGGCTGTCGAGGGCCCCCTGCAGGGTCCAGTCTGCGGCCTGACCGGCTGGCCCAGATTGAAGTGGAAGGAAGCGTGCGTGCACAGCTGTCTTCTGCAGGCCAAGGCCTGGGCTCTCTGCCTTCACCCCTTTCTCCCGCCTCTCGCCCCAGAAATGATCTCAAGCGTTGCCAGTTTGATTCCAGAGCCCCACTCGGGTGGGTTCTTTTGTTTCTTTGTTTTAATGACAGTTCCCAGCCCTTCGGCATGTCATGCGCAATTAATTCCCTGGCTCTCTCCAAGGCAGCTGGGGTAAAAAATTTTTCTGCATCATCCTTTTGGGGATAATTGTTTATGATGTGACGTCAGCAGATTTTTCTCTCTTGAATGAGAGGAGAGGGGAGAAAGAGAGAGAGAGAGAGAGAGAGAGAGAGAGATTTTCACAGATGTACGTGGAGGCCAGTGACATGTGGAATTCCTTCAGGGCATAAGGAGATGGAATGGCAGCTAAAAGTGTGTTGCCAAGACTTTGGGCTGAGCGGAATTATTAAGAAGTTTTTCTTAAAAAAAAAAAAAAAAACCCTCTGCAGCGAAGCCACTTAAACGCTCCTTTCATGCAAGCGTCCCCTGTTAAGGCTGCAGTGCCTGATAATTAATCTCAGGCGCGCAGCCGCTGCAATAGGCTTAAAAGGACTACGAAAGGCGGAGGGGCGGGGGAAGTGCGTCACCAGGTGGGGAAGGGGCTGTGTTTTCGGTGACTCGGGGGGACCACCGGGGATGGGGGGAGAAGGGGACGGGAAATATGTTCCGTGGGTTCTCCGAGGGTATTGTGTCAGGAGATGCAGGCTGGCTACCATGTGACGCGGTCCAGAGCTGAAGGGATTGGCCGAGGCAGCGCAGGCGGTGCAGCTCGGCGAGCTCGCTGGTCTCTGCCTTTCTCTCTCAGCATCTTCCTGGGAGCCTGTAGGTGAAGCGGCGCCAGCAGCATCCATGGCCTGTGTGTCGGGTTAACACTTGTCTCCTTTGGCTTCGCAGCGGACAGAGCAGACCTCAGCGACGGCTTTGGGAGGACTTAGCTGGGACCTGGAAGCCTATCCTCCTGTGTTTTTTCAGACTCCTTGGAAATTAAGGAATGCGATTCTGCCACCATGATGGAAGGTAGGATGCTTTCTGCTGTGGCTGGCTGGCTTCTGGCAAGATTTGGGCAGAACGTCATGGAAGAATGCTTGCAGGCTGTTTGTGGTGATTCTAGAACCTGGCTGCCAAGGTTTGCAAGCAGAAATGGTGCCGTTTGCTTGCACTGGGACCAGAGCTCAGATTAATGCAATCAAACCACGGGGCTTCTGCTGAGTTCAGAACCCACAGAGCCTCCAGCTCATTTGAGAGAAAAGCCTAAAGGGTTTGCAGGAAGCTGAGACAGAGCTAGAAAAGAGCATGCAGGGCAAATAAGTTGGGAGAGGAGATAAGGTTTTCTGTGCTAGCTTCCTGGAACTGCACTGATTAAACATTTACAATGGAAACTTGTTTTCTGAAATTGACATTAGACAGGAGAGGTCATTGACAGAGTTATCCATACTGTGACTTTCAGTGAACTATTTAAATTTTTTAAAAATTCTTATAAGATATTTTTATCTTTGCAATTTACATCATGTTATTGGAGTGAGGGGAGCAGCTAATTTGGTCCATAAGCTGTAGTTTTGGGGGGATGTCATTGCAACAAAATGAACTACATAAGGAAAATATCCAGGCCTCTTGGCTCCTGAATCAAGATTTCGCCAGGTTAAAAATATTGTGCTTTCTAAATGCTTTCTCCCATGCAATGGTTCTTAGCTAAATATCAGATGATTAGTTGCTGATTTTCTTTTTGCATTCAATATTAAGTGTAAGGAAGAACTTTCCCTGGGGACATGCTATTTAAACTGTATATTATTCTACTAAATTACCCTTTCCAGCCTGAGATAGTGACAGCCAAGATTGGAAAAAAAAAAAAAAAAAAAAAAAGAAAGACATCAAGCTGATCAGAAAAGAAGCAAGCATCTCTATGGTGCCTTTGATTTTCTGTTTTCACACTACAGGATGGTGCAAAACTCCTGGCCTTTCCTAAGATGACAGGCAGAAATTTTGTACTCAGCTTGGATTTTACAATGCAGAATTTAGTACATAATGAGTCTCAAATCAGCAATGAAAATGGTAGAGAGGCCACCTTTTAAGCCAAAGTCTTTCTTACCAATTTTAAATGTTCTAAGGAACATTTACCAAAATGGAATGAAAGAAGGATGATTTAAAAAAACAAAAACAAAACAAAAACAAAAAAAAAACAAAACAAAAACAGCAGTGTAGTCTGTATTTATTTGGCAGAAATGAATTCTTTTTGCTATATCTATCATCATGTCAAATGTTGATAATGTGATTTGGGGGAGCAAAGAATTTTACAGTGAAAGCCCACAGATTTTGGAAAATAACCTTAAAGGAGAGGTTGGATATCATTTTGTTACAGAGCCTGGTCTTGTTTGCAAAGGGATCTCAAGCTAGTTCTTTAAATATAGGCCTAAATAGATTGAGATTGCTAATGCGCTAAGATTAAATTATTTGTCATTAATTTAAAATGAATTTAATCTTTGACAAGGCAAGACAAATAGAATGAATATAACTTATGCACTTTTAATTAAAAACTCATGTGGATTATCCTCTTCGGAAAAAAAATCTTGACTATGTTGTTATTAGAAGTACTGTATTTCTCCAGTTAAATTTCATGTAGCAGTTCTTAAAAATGCACCTGCACATCTTCTGATTAGATTACAATCTTCCATAGGGAATTGGAAGGGTATTTCATTTTACTTCTTGCCTTGCAGACTATAGAGTGGCTTCTCTGAAGGCAGTAACATTTATTGATGCTCACTAATGATTCTCCTGGTAGTATAGTCTATTGTGCCATCCCAGAATGTCATTTCAAAGACCTGTGATAAGCTTATCTGAGCTGCCTAAACTGAAATGAGAACTGTAACAAAGACTTGTGTTGGAGCTGAATTAGCAGCAGTGCTGCAGGGTTTGCCAATTTTATCTAATGAAGGTTGTTAGCACTGGTAGGAATTGTAGGTAACACTATGGATATAGCTGACTTCTATGAGACCCTTACAAGAGAAATTAGACAGGTGTTCTCACTGGAAAACTTAAGTGAAACTAATAATTTTTTTTCTCACTATGCTTTTTATTTAAATGGTTTTCAAGCCTTATTTTCTTAATGGTTCATTGACCTTGAAAAATCAGGTGAGAGACTTAACCAGAAATCATTTTGCCTGCCAGTAGTCTTCTAACTAAATTGCCAATCTTTTAAGCAATATTTGTTCCTATTGTATCCCAGAATTTCATCTCTGGATTGCTCTTACTCTGAAGATGTGGTATAGTGTTATTATCTCCACTTAACTCATCTGTATAGAAAGCCAGGCTGTTACAACAATCACAGTAACCTTGGAAAAATAAGGAGCCCCAAAATGCACCCCAACCCCTATTATGGTAGCTTTCTGCTGAAATATCAGCGGACTCCAAGGATGTGCCACCAGGCATCTAGATAGTAAAAACAATGTCTGATTTCTACTAGTGCATCTCTTTCTCCCTCCCTCGTGGGCTCTCTCTCTCTCTCTCTCTCTCTCTCTCTCTCTCTCTCTTTCTTGCACACACATACAATCATGCAATCATACAAATACATTTCTAGACAAGGAAAGAATATCCGTTCGAACTCATGTGTTTTTATTTCTACATTGCTGAAGTGCTTCGATCTGCTGCTCAGAAAAAGCATAGCCACAACTTTTCCAAACCACTTCTCTACTTTGTATAAAACAAGAGTAAATAAATATTCAACAGAATGGCTCATAGTTTAATTTTGTGCTCTTGTATGTGTGGAACAGAGTATAGTCTCCATTCATTGAATGCCTAATGGAAATCTTGGTCATAGATGAGGAATGTTCCTACCCCCCTAGTGATTCTAATATTGTGAAACTCAGTTTAATAGTTCTGATGGGACCTTCAACAGAGCACCTGTAGTTTGTGAATCCATGGTTAGATTTCAACTGTTTTAACTAATATATTTGTGTATGACTTGTTCCTTCCTGCATTCTTTATTTTTTGGCAGTGTTATTGAGCTGTTTCTTTCTGAAGAAAGCCAAATGATGTGGCTCTTGTGAAGTATAAATGTGAAGGAAAAGATGATGGGCAAAGGCAGTTATTTGCAAGGGGTGTGTGCACCACTATGCTTACTATGCAGTCTATGTAGTTAGGGCAACTATTCAAAGACTACTTTTTTCATAAATAATTATTAAAGTTTAAAAATGGCATTTTAAAACTACCCTTCCTAAAATAAGTGAAACTAAGAGTTTCTTAGGTTCTCTTTTTATTTGTGAGGCTGCCTAGAAAATACTTTCCTTGTCCATGCAGAACTGACTGAAGGTATTTTGTGTTTTTAATTCTATATTCAGGCTCTTGTGTGCAGTGTTAGAAATATAAGTTTCATTGTATATAACAATTTTAAAAATTAGAAAGGTTATATTAAGGGTTTAATTGCAATTCAATGTGATTAATAAATTTTATTATATTTCCTACTTACAATAACTTGAAAATGAGTATATTCTTTAAACAAAACTTTTGCAGTACTTTTTTCTAAATTTCAAAAGTTAAAAATAATACATTGAAGCATAAAAATGGTAGAATGGAATTTGAATCCAAGTCCATTTAACAACATTCATATTTTGACTCTCTGGGAATTTTTTCATTTTATTTTGTATCAGGGTGGGCATGTTAACCAAATCAAAAAATAGGCCTTTTTTTCTTTGCAGATTCTGTTTCTTTGTTTTAAATATGAGGACTCATGGAACTCCCTTTAATTCTTTATTAATGCTTTTATGTCCAAAATCATCATTTAGATAATTTTGTACAATTAGATCCCAACTGAACTTCTGTTGTTGCAATAAACCTTGTAAACAAACAATAAAGAACAACTTTTATCTAAAAATAAAGCTTTAAAATATTTGTAACATTCTTTGATGTGATCAAAAAGGAGCAAAGCATCTTAAAACCTGATGCACTCATTTTATGGGTACCTAAGAAGTTTTGAAGAGAATAATTATAATTTTACCAATTCTCTTCCCTTGAAATATGAAGTTACTTAAGAAAATCTAAGCAAGGGTATGAGATTGTAATGTATATTTCATCACTTATGTAATTTCTCTCCTTCCTCAGGTCTGTCTCAGAAAAAGACTCAGTAGATATATAAATGAACACCCAAGTCCAAGAGTCAATCTTAAATCTTTAAAGAGAATAGTCTTTGAAAAAAAAATAACCAACTTAGATAAACCATGCTAGATGATTCTAAACATATTTTTTCTATTGGATTTAGCTTATATGCTATCCGTGTTTCAAATAAACAACTCACAGGAAGTTACCAGTTCACAATTTTTATGTTTCTGGAAGCCTGTTTATGAGTTGATTTCTTAGAACATGCTTTTTCATAGGAATGTGATATAAATGATGGTTAGTATCTCATACTATCCCATCAAAGGCTGTTAACCCAGAATCAGGCTGAAATGCTAACCATTTGCCGTGAGGATGTATAAAGAACACTATGGCTATTCTTGTAATTAACCAGAAGAGAATGATGGCATTAAATATGTTTTTGATTTCAAATATTGTTCTTTGATAGCTGTTAGTCTTCCCACATGGCTGATCTAAGTTAATTATTAACAAAGAAGGTTTAATTAGAGGGCAATAAGGGAACTAGGGAGAAAATTTGAAGGTGTTACCAGAAAAAATTTTAGATACTTGCAGAAGTTTTGGAGACTTATGACCTTAGGTTTTTCAAATATGTCAATTTTACTTCCATTCTTGTGGCTTACCTTTTCTTGATTCAGTTTTATCACACAAGCCACTATTAAACTGTAAGGTAATTATGTAAACTCACAGATGGAATCAAAAAGGAGACAATTTATTGAAGTGACTGGAAAGGAGTGGTGGGGAGGAAAAGATGATGGATTGTAATGCTTATTGGCTTGTGTGTCTTAAAAAGTCCCTGAGAAGAAATTAGCTGTATAAAAAGGAGATTATAGATAGAAGAGAACAGGGAACCATGGCCAAGGCAGGGTCCTCTCAAGAGAAAGTAGGTATAGGCAGAGGTACTGGATCTAACCCAGTTGTGCTCTGTCTACCAAAGGTACCTGTGGCCACAGAATGAGTTGCTTATCAGCAGGAGAGATACAGGGGAAGTACTTTAGACATGGGGATAGGTGGGTCTTCATTTTTGGAATTTGCATGTAAGTTAACTGCATCTACAGAATATTAGAAAGATACCCAGCACCTAGATTTAAAAACCTTACATCATGTTACTTCCCTCTTTGAAAACTTCAATATCTCCCCATTTCTTTGGTCTGCTGTCTTCTTTCAGTTCATCTAATGCTTCACTAGCACTGATAACAATTCTGCCTGTCTCCTACTATCTAGAATAACCTTTTTCTTCCCTCCAAGCTCTTGCTTTACATAAAACACTCACTCCCTGTCTCATAGTGTTGCCAGATCTCTAGGGGTTCTAACAAAACTGCTACTTCCTCAGGAGGTCTTCTCTATCATTCTTGTCATCCCAAGTTCCCAAAGACACAGCCTGGGCCACTGAATCCTCAAAGCTATATTTATGATTTGGAGTTGTTTAAACATGCGTGAGTTGAATCTCTCACTTAAAGTCAAGTTCTGTGAGGGCAGGAATCTAATCTACCACATTCATGTCTGTACCCTTAATACACAGTAGATGACTAGCATATCTGTTTATTGAATAAGTGAAAAAAGCTAAATATAAATGATTCAGATGGCTACATACTGTACATTGTTAGGTATTATGTTGGACATAATGGTGTATGTGAAAAATGTTCAAATTTATATTGTTGCTATAGAAATAAAACTTACAAACATGACACAATTAGGAAAATAAGACAATGAACTATGAAGTACTAAATTGGGAGATATAGGTGCTATGTTTGACAAGCAAATGAAAAGATATAGTTCATTTGCTAATAAGCACTTGAGCTTGAATTAGTTTGGTGATTATCTCCAAGGAAATGATTTCATAATGGAAAGAGACACTGCGGTGCAGTTATTCAAAGGCACTCTGAGTGAGTTTTGTCGGCACTCTGCGTGCTTTCTTCTTTTCCCTCTCCTTTTGCTTTCCTTGTGTTTCTGCTCTTCCCTTCTCCATTCTTCCCATTCTTCTGGCCCACCTTCCCCTTCCTGGATTTGTTTTCCTTTTCTCTGCTTTATAACTAAGGCTGAAAATGGTGACCTCTATTGTTACAGAGTTTGACTTGGGATTTGGGGACTATTTTTAAATAAATAAGTGAATGAAAATGAGGATAATGTCTTACAATGTATTTGTGTGTGCAATGGCTGTGTACATTTTTCAGAAGCCAAGTATTTCTGGCTGGAGAATTTGTTAATTTTAGGAGTTCAGCGTGTTCACTGAATCTCTGCAGTTTGGGCTTTTTAGTGGACAGAACACGGACCCAGAAGTCTAGACTTGAGTTTGAGTCTAAGTAGTAAGACTGTTTGGCTATATGCCTTGAGAAAGTTGCTTTATATTCCACAGCTGTGCTTCCTTACAAACAAAATGAAATGATTTATCTGCCATATCTCTAGAACTTCCAGCTCAGAGTCACTGGCATTTGCTTAATGATTTGGATTCCCTACATCTATTCCTTCTGAGTATTGAATTCTAAGGAGTGATTCTTCTTCCCTCAACATTAAAATATACTCCTGCATGGCACACAAGTAATTCAAATGCATTGATATCTTCCTTTCATTGGTTTAATCTTCCTCTGTTTTTTTGCATGTATTCCACAAGTTAGTTTTTCATCTTTACTGTACTAGAAGTTGAAAAGTAGATTTATGCCACCTTTTCCTTTAGCACCAAGTAGAGAACTCTTTCTTTATTCATCAAAAAATATGTGTCAAATGCACAATAGGTATCAGGTACTGTTATAGGTACTGTACATTCATTAGTGAACAACACAGATAAAAATTTGTGCTTATTTTGAGCTTCCTCTATAGTGCAAGAGAGAAATGATTTTAAAACATAAAATATAGTGTATGTTAGACAGGGATAAGTACTTTGGAGGCAAATAGAAAGGGGTGGATGGGGTTGCAGTTGTAGATAGAATGGTGATGGAGGACCTTGATGAGGAGACTTTTGGGCAAAGACTTGAGGAAAGGGGAAGTGAACAGCCATGCAATTATTATAAATGAAGGATCCAAGAAGCAAGGGAACAATGAGCAAATGCAGATTAGAATGGGAATGTGCTGAGCATATGGGCAAAGTGACAGAGAACCAGTATGTCTGGATCAGAGAATGATTGGGAGGAGGTGGTCAAGAGAGGACCTGGGAGAGTAACGTGCAAATAAGTCTTTTTCATGTCAGGAAAGCCAGTTTCCTTTTGCAGAAGTCTGTCAACACTAGCCTGTGTGATCCATGTATCAAATGACAGTTGGACATTCAGAAGACTGAGATTCTCAGACTGATTCTATAATTGTCTGATGATGATGCCTCCTGGGCTTATTCTTCCCACAAATTTAAGTAAATGGATACAGACCATGTCTTTGCCTTAGCTCATGATTCCAAGCCCAAAGTTAGAGCTAAAAGCTCACTTGCAACTCTTGTTGTTGTTGTTAGGTGCCATCGAGTCGGTATCCGACTCATAGCGACCCTCATAGGGTTTTCAATGGCTGAGTGCTTCAGGATTTCCTTGGGAATGGATTGCCAGGTCCTTCTCCCATTTTTGCAGTGCTGGGAATTGAACTCGGGGCCTCAGAGACTGCAGCGCAGCGCTCTACCCATTTAGCTAAATCCCAGCCCTCTTGCAACTCTAGGCTTGAACATTTCCACAGAAGAGATGTTGTCCCCATTATAAGGGTCATTTCAGAATCAGAATCACACATCAACTCACAAATTTTTCATCCATATCCCAAAGCCATTCATTTTTATTTTTGGTTCCCATCCACTTCTCTTATGCACCAGAACTATTCTTTTAGGATTTTAAAAAAGATTATGCAAAATTACCCATATTACATATCCTTGACAAACAGCATAAGGAAGACAACATAGTACTCACTTAAGACACTATGATAAGATTAGATGCCATTTACACATGCTTGTTGTTGGTGTTAGGTGCCGTCGAGTCGGTATCCAACTCATAGCGACCCTCATAGGGTTTTCAATGGCTGACTGTTTCGGGATTGCCTTGGGAGTGGATTGCCAGGCCCTTCTTCCATTTTTGCGGTGCTGGGAATTGAACGCGGGACCTCAGAGACTGCAGCGCAGAGCTCTACCAACTGAGCTAAATCCTGGCCCTTATATATGCTTAAAGGTTTTTAAATGTTTCATTCATCCAACAGGTACCTTTGGAGCTTTTCTTTTAGTCTCAGGTGCTGTATTAGGCACTGAAAATGGCAGAGAAAAAAAGAGCATCTGTGGTCCTTGGCTTCAGAAGCACAGAGTCTAGTACAGTACTATGTCTTATGTCATTTACTAGCATACATATATCCTCATAACATCTGTATGTTAGAGAAGGAAATATTAAGAAAGTATGAAATATGAAGTATGAAGAAAGTATGAGCAATGCCCTGGGTTCAACCCCCAAGTACCACAAAAAAAATTAAAAAATAAAATAGTTAAAGTGCAATGAATAAAACTGAATTATAGGTAGTCTAACTGTGTACCTGCCATTACAAATGCCCTTTGCTCATCCTTATTTCAAGTGGGAGGAAATGGATGCTCAGTAAAGTTAAGTGACTTGTTCAAGGAAACCTACTAAGTAAGTGAGAGAACCAGCACATATTAGCTGGGTTGTACTCTTAGTTAAGTGTTCTTTATTTGTATAATGATGTAACTGGAAAGTCCTACTCATGTCTCAAGTTATGTGTTCTGGCTGACAAGCAAACAATACTCTACTAGATTTGATATGGTGTCTCTTTGCAACTTAGCAACTTCAGTTAATTATCAGGTCACGATCCTTGAGACCAATCATCACCTTGAGGAGGGCCTCCTAACATACATGTGTCCTACACGTGTGGTTCCTTTCAGTGGCACTCATTGTTTTCATGGGATTTCATGATGACAAGCAGGACACTGTGAGGTGCTTGATCCAGTAGACTCTAAACTTTCACAGCTTACATTCTACAGAACATTTTATAGAAAAGCCTGGCTCTCACTGTGAACAAAAGCCTTCCTTCCTGAGGAGGACAGCTCAGTGTTGACTGATACTCAGTGAAAGCCTTGGCCACTGTTATGAACACATGATAGTGTGTAGCATCATTTGAAAATTAACCAGACTGGTCCAGCCTCATTTTACAGTTGAGGAAACCAAGGCCAAATGAAACGACTTACCCCAGGTTTTTATTCTCTCTGTAAGAGGACAAGGCAAAGTTTATTTTAGCAATGATTTCAAAACTGTGAATAGACAAAGACTTGGAACTCATGGTCTCTTTCACTTTCAAAGGTGCTGAGGCTGATTGGGTGACTGCCAAAAGATACACGAATGGAAATGTCCCCAGGGTCATGGTTCTGAGTGCCCATACAATGTGACCATTTATAGCTTGCTCCTCTGCTGCCATGGCTGCTGCCTCTGTTTGGGAGTCAGTACAGCGCAGTGGGGAGGACCAGGGCTTGGCCAGGGGCTTTATCTCCGCATTAGTTGTTACCTTGAATAAGTTCTGGAACTGCTTTTGCCTCAGCTTCCCCTCTTGTAAGGCAGGAATAATGCTGGGTCATTACCTCAGAGAGTCACTGTGAGAATCCAGTGACATAATAAATATGGAAACATCCAAAACAGTACAGTGTAGATGTGTTATTTTCTCATATGGTCCTCTCTTCACTTGGTTGTTACTCATTGATTTCTTAATATTCAGAGGCTACACATCACTGCTTCGTGTTTTGCTTTTCCTGTAGATTATTGTTGCAACCCTTTACAATAGGCCTTGCAGCTTTGTCCCTTCTTGTCACCATCACCATACTGTTAATTTATTAGCCTATTTCATCCTTTATTCTCAATGTCCCTGAGATGTGCTACTCTTTTTCTGACTGTGGATGGCCTTGTTAATCAATCATAGCTATCACTCTGGCTTCAGCATCTATCCTGACATCATATTCCAGGACTCTTCTGTGAATTGATTGGAGTTGGCACATGAGATAGTATCTTCTTTCTTTCCCTATCATGGGCAGTTTCAAAAGTTAAAGTGCAAGCCAGGTGTGGTGGTGCACCCCTGTAATCCCAGCAACTTGGGAGGCAAAGCCAAGAGGATCGTGAGTTCCAGGCCAGGGGCAACCTGTGTAACTTAGTGAGACCCTTACTCAAAATGAAAAAAAAATTAGAAATGGGCTGGGGGTGCACCTCAGTAGTAGAGCACTTGCAAAGTATGTGCAATGCCCTGGGTTCAACCACCAAGTACCACAAAAAAATTAAAAAATAAAATAGTTAAAGTGCAAGGAATAAAACTGGATTATAGGTCATCCAACTGTGTACCTGCCATTACAAATGCCCTCAGTGAATCATTGACAGTGACATGAAGAATTGTCCACACTACTAGCTATAGTAACAATGGTAGGAAATGGTCTTTACATAGCAGGTAGAAATACTCTCCTGCTCCTGTGCTATTGACTTGAACTATCAAGGGTTTTTTAGCCTCTTTGTACCCTAAACTTGAAGAACTTTGTCTACTAGGTAGCCAAACTAGAATTAATGATTGGATTCATTCTGATTCCTCTTTCCTTCCGGTCCCAATCAGTGGAGTCTTCAAGAGCTGTATATTACTCTTCCTAAATAGTTCCTGCCTATTCCCCCACTTCATCCATTGCTAACACATCTGATCAGACTTTGCTGTTTCACCTTTCAATATGTCTTCCTCACAGCCATCAGAGACCGATTTCCTCACCTGCCTTTGATTGTTCCCTGTGTTTAGAAGATGAAGTTCAAATGCCTTAGTGTGCTGTGCATGACTGTCACATACAACTGCCTTCTACCCACATCTGCCTGTCCCAGCCAGCCAGTTCTTTGCCATTCTCATTCCCTTGTGTATGCTCTTCCTTCCCTTCTCTCTATAGGAACAGTCAGCTCTGATCATTCAAGGTCAAACAAAAGCACCTCTTCCACAAAAGCTTCCTATATCCAGCAGTCTGGGTGAGATGGTCCCTTCCCTGTGCTCATGGAGCTCTCAGTTCTTGACTCTCAAGATCAAATAGCTGAAGATTTGAGGGTATTGGCTTTGGAATCAGACTGACTTAGGTTAAATCCCATGTATGTGACCTTGGGAAGCAAGCAAACCTATTTCCTCATTAGAACAATAGAAGGGATGATCACAGTCTCTTTCTCATGAGTAATTTAACATGTAAGGTTGTAAAAATTAAATCAGAAAGGGCATTTGTAGCACTCAGGTGTGCTCTAGAAAGCAGAATGGAACTAGCAGAAGATATGTGTGTGTGTGTGTGTGTGTGTGTGTGTGTGTGTGTGAGAGAGAGAGAAAGAGAGAGAGAGAGAAAGGAGAAAGAGGAGAGAAAAGAAGGAGGGGGAGGAAGAGGAGGAGAAGAAGAGAGAGACAGAGACAGAGAGACAGACAGACAGAGAGATTTTTCAGAAATTGGCTTACATGATTGTGGGGCATGTCCAAAATCTTCAGGGTAGGCGAGCAGGCTGGCAACTCAGGTAGAAGTTGATGCTGCAATCTTGAGGCAAAACGTTAAGAGCCTAATAAATCTTAGCTGCTGTTTTCTGTTAGGCACCTCATTTTCTTATACCTACTTTGCTCCTCATCCAAAGACCAAAGACCATGCTAGGGCAGGGTCCATGTCTTACTCATTTTGATATCCCCAATGTGTGGCATGTGTAAGTGCTAAGTAACTATCCAGTGAATAAATGAACACTGGATGAGGATCATATACTTTTGGAAAAATAGTCAAGAACACCTAGTCTATGGTTTTCATGAGAATCAAATGAATTAATGTGTACAAAACATTTAGAAGAGTCTTTGGTCCACAGTAAGGCTTATTAGATGCTACTCTTGATGGATTATTAAAAGGTCCAGTATGGTGCCTCGTACCAGGAAATACTCTGGATTGTGCTCTCTCTGATCTCCCCAAAACACCCATCTGCTGTGTAGGATCATTCTGGCTGAGAGCAACACTCTGGTTCCAGCAGCATGCAGTTAATCTAGTATCATACATGTTTGCCTAGCTCTTAATTGTTTACTTCTGACATTAAGAGACCAAGTCTCATTGTGGAAAATTTTGTAAATAGGAAGATTCAGAGAAGTTGAAATTACCAATAATTTCACTGTTATGAAATAATAACTAATGCCTACTACAATTTGGTAAGTATGGAGCATGGACTTTGGAGACAGAAAATCTGAAGTTCCTTAACATCCAGTGATCACATCAGTAAGGTAGGTGAAATAACACCGACTACACAAGATCGTTGTGGAAGTTAAATGAGATAATGTATAATCTACACTTAGCATAGTACCTGGCATGATGGCTCTCTTTACTTTCTTTTTTTTTTTTTGTTAGTTCGAGGAGATTTTTGTTGTTATTGTCTAGTTTGGGGTTTTTTTTGGGACAGGGTCTTGCTAATTAGCCCCGGCTTGCCTCAAACTCACTTAGCTCAGACTGATCCTCCTGCCTCAGCTTACCAAGTGCTGGTATTACAGATGTACACCAACTTACCTGGCTAATGATGTCTCACCATTGCTTTATGGTCAAAATATATATTTATGCAAACATTTTGTAAGTACATAACTACACACATACATGTGTATACACACACATTTGACTTTCTTATTCAACATTAGATTGTAACCACTATCCTAAGAAGTGTCTATATTTGTTAAGACCATGAGCTCTGGAAATTACTGCATAGATTCAAATCCTGACCTCTCTACCCTTGCCAACTATGTGAATTTATTAAAGTTATTTAACCTTTTTGTGCCTCAGTTTTTTCTTCTGTACAAGATAACCTCTACCTGAAAGGTTGTTGCTGTTGTTAGGTGCTATTGAGTCAGGTCTGACTCATAGTATATGCAACAGAATGAAACACTCCCTGACACTGTGTCATGCCTGGCACTATTGTTAGTGTTTCTCTGCTAGTCATAGGGTTTTCAGTGGCTATTTGTTCTGGGAATGGGCTGCTGGTTCCTTCTCTCAAGCCTACAGCACCCAGTATTCCCAGCTGGTCTCCCATTGAAGTCCTAAACAGGCCCAGCCCTGCTTAGTTTCCAAACTCTGATAAGATCAGACGCTAGAGTGTATGGCTGCAAGCAAAAAACAAAAAACAAAATACAAAATACAAAAAAAAAAAAACAGTTATTATGAGAATTAAACTAATCCAATATATAATATGTATTAATATAATTTATTATATGTTATATATCCCTTATATAATATTTATAAAAAGTATTTGGCACAGAGTAATTGCTTAATCAACAAATATTAGTTATCATTGTTGTCTTCATGAAATAGTCTCCAAAAACATTATTTTTATTGGTTGTATAATATTTTTATCACATAACAATTTATTATCTCCCTGTTGTCAGGCATTTGGATTGTTAGCTGAAGTTTAATTTGCATGTTTAATTAGAATTGCATGTTGAATTTAGACTTATCATGTGGCTAAGCCACATGATAAGGTATGAATTCTTGGCTCTTGTTTAATAAGCTACCTTGGAGAAGGAGTGAAAGTTCGGTAGTGGATTCTAAACTTGCCACTGCCCTAGCCAGCTGGGTGACTTTGGACAAGCCATTTAGCATGAGGGAGAGAAAGCAAATAATAGAAAGAGAAATTGATTTTAATTAAAAAAATTCTAACATCTCCTGGCACCACTCTTTAGTTATGAGATGGGACCAAGAGTTTGCTAGGTGGGTAGGAATTCATTTTTCCTTTTGATATCTTCTCTGAAAGCTAGCTATGCATCTTGAGCAAGCCACAACATCTTCATTTTTCCCATCTGTAGAATGGTAAATGATAGGAGCATTTCTGACTTTCTCATTTGGTCATATGTATCAAAGCATGAAAATATATCTGAAAATATTTTGAAAACTAATTTTTTATAATGTAGCATCAGGGCTATTATTATCTGTCCTATCTTGGAAACTTAATTTTCAATTGTAGAGTTAGGTTGGATCATTTCAAAGGTGGAAACTCATTTTAAGGATCTGTGATGAATCCTTGCTACAGCCATCCATCCCTTTTCCCTATGCCTCCACCTCTTATTCCTACAGGTGATTTCTAGATACCAGAAGAAGAGCACCTTTCCTAATTAGATGGATTATTAGAATGTCAAAAGCTATATGTAATTTTTTTAAACAGGGTGAAATATATAACTAATAATGGATTTGTAGTGGGACAGTTTAAAACACAGTTCAAAGTATGTTCTGTTGAAGTCTATCATGGCCTGGTTGGTTACAAAACCAAATACAGTTCTGAATACAGTTTCAGATTATAGATAGGGAGAATTCAGCCTAATCCTCTCACTCCAAATGCCAGATCAAACTATTCAATCTGGATTTCTTCTCATGAGTTTTCTCTTACCTTCTGATTCATGACAGCACAGTTTGAGTTATCTCATTGAAGAATAGAGCTTGTCACCCTCTGGATCAAATTCTGACTTAGCTACAAAGGAAGTTTTTAATAGCAATGGAATGCCTCAGGTCTAGGTGTGAGACACAACAGGTCACATGGCATCCCTGTTCCCAGGGAGCTTGCATTCCAGTATGAGGAGACAAGATTAACAAACCAAATGAATAAACAAGTTAACTTCAGATTCTGGGAAAATCAATGGAAAAAAATAACTAGAATCATGTGGTAGAGAATGGGGGTAGTGGCAGTAGAAATGCAGGTTAGTTGGTGGTGAGGGGAGGGCCTTTCTGAGCAGGTGCGTTTGAGCTGAGACATCTTCATGTCGTAACCTGTGAATCTCTAGGAACAGAACATTTCAGGAGTGAGAACATCAGGGATAAGGGGGCTGGGACTTGACAAACTCAAGAATCAAATGGAAAGCCAATGTGGCTGGAGATCTTTAAGGAAAAAGAAAGAAGAGTGAAGCACCACACGATCCAGGTCAAGGAGGGGGCTTTGTGAGCAATGGAGATGGACCTGGAATTTATCCTGATCCAATGGAAAGCCACTGGAGGGATTTATGGAGAAAGTCATGATCTCTTTTGCATCTTTAAACAATTCCTTTGGTTGTTGGATGGACGTCAGCAACTACCAATGGCATCTTGGCTCTTTTGTTGTTGTTCTTTTTTTGAAGAGGAGTTGTCTTAAGTCTGTGTTTGATAATAAATACTCTGATTTTATGTAAGGGCTGTGTTTACTTGTGAGAAAGCTGATGGGGACTGGAAGGGACTATGGTGCCCCTCCCCCAAGCCACTCATTGGCACTGTCACTGATGAAGGCCGAGGGATCAAAGTGAAAGTTTAGCTCAGCCACTGAATAAACTCGTTTTCTAACCAAAATAGTTCTGGGTTGGAAGCATTAAGAGGCATGTTGACAGGTAGAAAAAATGAAGGTATTTGAGATAGAAGTATATTATGTACTTTTTTTCATGTTCTTGTTTTTAAATGGTTTTGAAGTACTTTGATCCTTTGATAGCCATTTTGATAGTGAAGCAGTTAGTTTATTGGGCTGGCTTTCATCACTGACGCTCATTCTCCCTAGGGCAAATTGGAGAGATAGAAGAACTTAAGACATCTTGCTGTTGACACAGGATGATATCTCTAGGTTCCATTTTTCTCCACAGATGTTTCTATTAAAATTTCTTGTGTCCTCTCTGAATTTCACCCACTGACATCACTACTGTCCACCTTAACTGTATTCACCTGTACGCTTCCCCAGCTCTGTAGCTATCTTCCTACCTGCAGGTACTAAAACTTTGTGTGCTGCAAAATGCATTCATACCCTAGAGGAAAATAAATGAGGCTTCTTGGAGGTAGGAGTTCTTCCTACTCCTGTCTTCTTTATACTAAAGATGCTGATTTTCATTTCCAATTACCATATGATGTAGCAGATAAGGGCACAGGGTTTGAAGTTAAAACATGAGTTCAGACCCTGGCTCTGAGATGTACTGGCTGTGTGCCTCTGGGCAAGCCTGAGCTTCAACCCCATTCTTCACCTCTCTCCCTTCCTTCCTTCCTCCTTTCCTTTCCTTTCCTTTTCTTCCCCTTCTCCTTCCTTCCTTCCTTCCTTCCTTCCTTTTTATCTCTCCAATTCACAAGATATCCAACAAGCATTTACTAAGGTTCCAAACACTGTGCTAGGTACAAGGTATCAAATGGTGAGTAAACATGAACCACACTTTTTGGACCTTACAGTTTCGTGACACAGACATTAAATTAATACAGATAATGAAATGGGTACAAGAGAGCAATGTGCTGTGAAGGAAGTAAAGAATGGGTTTCTCAAGGAACTTTTATACTTTTATACAGGACCTAACCTGGTGAAGTGAGAGGGAGTGAACATTGTTGCAAGCTCTGAATGACACTACATGTGCAGAGCCAAACCTGTTTACCTTTGCATTCAGTGATTCCAGGCTGTTATTATTATGGCTGTTGTCATTGTCAATGCTACATCTACTCCATGCTGGTACATAATCTGATTAGTGAAGTTTTCCTGGGAATTGCTACAAGGTGCTCTGAAAATGTGTATTTGCAGAGCTCTTGGTGACTTGTCTAGCTCAGCTGACTCCTGCCAGCTTACCTCCTTTCTGACGTGGTATCTGAGTAGTTTGTGTGGCTGACCACTCCAGAAATTTACAGTATATTGGTTTCCATCTATGCCTTAAGTCTCCCCTAGGAGGGTCCTGATTTGATTGCCTTTTCTTCTAAATGACTATCACGAAAATCCCAACAGGACAACTGCCGTGTTGCTGTGCTATTCCAGAATAAATCAGGAATATTTTAAGAAATTTTCCAAAATAGAAAGAGAGTGTCCCCCTCTCTGCTTAAGTCGTTTTGAGGAGGACTTCACTATATCCATCTGCACTATAAGAATCTGTTCTGGCTGAGTTTTAGACTTGAGGGCTATTTCTTCCCATTACTTTTGAGAAAAACTTTCTTTTTCATTACTGACATAGAGACTTAGTCCATAAATATAATTCTCAGACTTCACAATTTCTCCAGACCAAAGCCTGCAAAACTGTTTAAGTTTTGATATTATCAGTACCTATGTGTTAATTGCCTGCAGCGGTAGCCCTGTGGCATCCGATCCCGTCAGATCTCGGAAGCTAAGCAGGGTCGGGCCTGGTTAGTACCTGGATGGGAGACCTCCTGGGAACACCAGAAGCTGTAGGCTTGGGAGAAGGACCTGGCAACCCCCTCCCAAAAATCAATCTGCCATTGAAAACCCTATGAACAGCAGAGAAGCACTGGCAATAGTGTTTCCCCTGTTGTACAGAGGGTCGCTATGAGTCGGATACTGACTCGAAGGCACCTAACAACAACAATATGTGTTAATTATATCAATGCACAGTGAACATTGATTCTCCAATATAGTTGTTGGGAAGAAAGCTCTTTATAGCCATTAGCTCAGAATCACCTCTTATAACAAAATTGGTCAAAACTAACTTTCTTTTCTTTCTATTCTCTAATTAAGCCTTACTAAAAGATAGTTGCCTGCAGCCATAGCCCTGTGACATCCGATACTGTCCAATCTCAGAAGCTAAGCAGGGTCAGGCCTGGTTAGTACTTGGATGGGAGATGTCCTGGGAACACCAGGTGCTATAGACTTGGGAGACGGACCTGGCAACCCACTTCTAAAAATCAGTCTCTCATTGAAAACCCTACAAACAGGAGAGAAGCACTGACAATAGTGTTTCACCTGTTGTACATAGGGTTGCTATGAGTTGGATACTGACTCGATGGCATCTAACAACAAAAACAACAGATAGTTGCCCTTTAACTTAACCAAAAGATAGCTCCTTTTAAACAATGCTGGATCTCTCATATTGCATGATAGGAAAGGCCAAGAATGACATTATTCCCTGAAATATTCCATAATTTCTCTGAACAAGTATAGCTAACCCTCCTCAAGAAGAATGTTCAAGTTGTGTTTTGATTTATTAATATAAAAATAGCTACTATTTCTTGAGCTCTTGCTATACACAAGAAACTGTTCTTAAATTGGCTACAAGTATTAGTCTTATTAACCTTCACAATTTAAGAAGCTTGATCCCTCATGTCCTATAATACTATGAAATATCTATAACATCACACATAAAATTTGCTAACTAATAAAAAATGAGTAACAAAGAAGTAACGAAGCTATTTTCCAGGATGATTTTGTTCGAAATATTTTTAACCAGATTGGTTTGCAGTTTCTCACATTTTACTTTATAGAATTGAATGGCATTGTATGTTACTACAAACGTTGAGAAACTATGTTGGGTGTTTCAGATAAATATGCACTTTTATTTTTCAATATCTAATGCAATTCTCCTAAACTAGGATGGGAAATATCTATTTCTCCTTTTTACTTAATGATTAGTGGGCACATCTCCTAATTTCATTTATTATAGAATTTTTATTTTATAGCATTTCATAGGAAATTCAATCATCAGTTGACTTATGTTTAATATGAGAAATAAGATCATTCTGATTATGTGGTTTGGAAATGATTTTAGTTCCCTACTTCATATTAACAGCTTCATTATAGATAAGGCTTAACATCAATGATCTTAATATTTCTAACAGATGCTCATTTCTCAATAACTAGGATAAAAGGCACATTTTAGAAAAGTGTAAAAATATGCAGCTCCTCTCCAAGTTTATTTATAGACCCAAAATAGGGCATATATGCTATTTACTCTGCAATGAATTCAACTGCAACCCTTAGGTGTTGCCTGTTTCCTGTGCTCTGTGTTTCTTGTTCTCATCTCAAGTTCTCTAGTCAGACCAGAACAAAACAGCAGAAGAGGTGAAATCCATGTACAATGCATATGCCTACAAAGCTTGCCAAGGTTGAAAACTTTGTAGATTTTCTAAGGGTAAAATTGTCTCCTAGAGAGGTAGGCCCCGGTCACTCAAGATTAGTAGTGGTAATATTCATTACTACAGTTTACAGTATGTCAGGCTCTGAGTGAGGGTCTGTACACATGGATTACCTTCTCTCACCATAAACCTATGAGGCTTATTCTTAATCTTGTTTGGTAAATGACGACACTGAGCCTCAAGGTCATGTTCACATCTAGGGAGTGGCAGAGCTGGAATGAGACCACTGAGTCCCAGCTTATGTGATCGCTGAACCATGTTTACTGCCATCCACCTGCATGGGCTGCTTTGGGGTGGCTGACTTGCTGCAGCTCTTGTCCATAGTCATAAGCAAAGACTCCCTATGGAGCTCTTTATCACTGCTCATCACCTGGCTGAGCTCTTAAACTTGACTGCTTTGGGACTGTTTATTTTAAAAAACCTATTGAGACTTGAGCAAATTCATTTAGCAACAAAATTACCAGAGCTATTCTACCCTTGGTTCTTCCATTTCATTCTTCTTTTCTACACTGGGCTAGTTTACATTGCTGTAATACTTCCTCTTGGTCTTTCTCTTCTTTTCCTTTTTCTACTGCTCTTTTACCTGGTTTGCATTGACTGCCATTTCCTGTGTTCCTGCTCTGCCCTAACTACTTCCCTCATTCAGTTTGCTTCAGGTAGCAGCAGAGCATTGTTGGTAAGACAGCAACCTTTGCAGCTAGCCTGCTTGGCTTGAAATCTTGACTCCACTTACTAACTACTGTCTTGACTAATTTGTTTCTTTGTTCTGTGCAGTTGCTTTCTGTTTTCCTAGTTTTCAAATCAATAGTACATTACAAATACCTGGCTCACAGAGTGTTTATGAGGAATAAATGAGTTAACATATGTAAAGTGCTTAGCTTAGTGCCTGGCACATAGTGACTGTTCACTTAATTATTCGTCTTCACCATCCTTTTGTTTCATTTTGTTTTGCAAAATAGCAGGCAATTTATATCAGAAAACCTATCATGACTTCAAACACTATAAGGACAATTCTTCCCCGAGAAAGAAAGCATAAGTCTTCCCTTTAAGGTGCTTCCCATGTTTTCATTTTCACATTCCCCTTGGCCATAAGAAAGCTAGTTGGCTGATGGCCAACTCAGAGACCAATACATCAACCAAGTTTTGTTTTTCTTTTCACTCTTGAAATTTCTATGCCTCCAGCTCCCAGCCACCCATATTCACAATGCAAGGAGGATGTGCCACACATGTTTGGGCTGTGGGTGACCTGAATCTTATAGTCCTAGGAGGACAGGCAGAAGGCTGAGGGAATAGTCTGTTCATCCTGACAGTCATGCAGTAGGACATCAGTGATAACCTCACACACAGGTGGAGAGGGGGACAGTAACCAATTCAAAATGACCCTCAGAGCCAGCTGCCTCTCAAGTTTTCATAAAACATTCAATTGTATGTTTACAGCCTCCTGTTATAGATGGTGGTGGTGGTGGTGTTAGGTGCCATCGAGTCTGCTCAGACCCATAGTGACCCTCAGGGTTTCAATGACTGATAGTTTTCGGAGTAGACTGCCACATCCTTCTCCCATAGATGGTATTTTTTCTTTCTTTCTTTCTTTCTTTCTTTCTTTCTTTCTTTCTTTCTTTTTTTTTTTCATTTTAAAAATTAAGTCATGAATAATGAGGCCGAGAGAAGTAATTTGACGAAGACCTACTTGATTCCAATATAAGGGCTCTTCACTCACGGTCATGTTCTCTGCACTTTGCTGTCCATTCTTCTTCCTATGCCACCTCTCCTGGCCTCAGTTTGGTTTTTCTTTACCTGTAAACTAATAGGCTTTGGCATGATGATTTCAGAGTTTCCTTCCAGCCCTGATATTCTGGCACTCTGGGGTTGGCATCTGGGATTAGCAGCACTGTTGCCAACAACCAGTTTCTAAGTGTCCATCTGGTTGTATATGGGTTTGTTGTTGTTGTTGTTGTTGTTAGGTGCCATCTAGTTGGTGTCCAACTCATAGCGACCCTATGTACAACAGATGAAACACTATTGTCATGCTTTTCTGAAATTCATAGGATTTTCAATGGCTGATTGGTTTTTGGTTTTTGGTTTTTGGTTTTTGGTTTTTGATTTTTTGTTTTGAGAGTGAGTTGCTGAGTTCTTCTCCAAACCTACAGCACCTGGTGTTTTCAGGCAGTCTCCCATCCAAGTACAAACCAGTCCTGACCCTGCTTAGCTTCCAAGATTTGACGGGATCCGACGCCACAGTGGTATGGCTGCAGCCTATGTATGAATAGGTCTCATTTATTCATTGCTGCTTAGTTTATGCCACAGCTGTCTATGACTTTGTCACTGAATCACATTGCAGCTTATAATACCGTGCTTCCTGGAGCAAGTAAACATACTTAGTTCCATTCTCACTGAGAAAATCCTCCGAGAAATCCAATAGAGCTCCAAGAATTCTCTTCTGGAATTGCTTAAAGTGTGTAGCATTGGTCTACAAGTTAATGCAATTTCAGAAGTAAGGAGGTTGGAGTCAAATATAAAACAGCGGAAACCCAACAAGCATTATGCTCCACTGAGTTAAATATCTCTTGCTTTGCTCTTCACCATCTTATGAGATTAGATACTATCCCAAAGGCTCAGAGTAAGGCCTCATGGCTTATGCAGAGAATTTAAATCTGAGTCTGCTTGTACTTTTTCTGTATTCCTATGAGCTTTCCCATGGTGTGGTATTAGAAAAAGTCACAAGATTAGAAATATCATTTCATCCTTGTTACTCATCTTTAATGCATTATTTTGAATAAAACATTCTTTATCAATAAAATCAGTCTATAAAATTGATTATCTCTAAAATGAGTAATCTTAGAGAGTCCCCATTTTAAGCCAAATTAATGCTTTAATTGTTTCAACTAGTTAGGAAAACATTGGATCACATTTTATTCTTATTCCTTCTTTATACAGTAAATTGCCAAGTACTATCAGTTCTCCCTTCAAAATGCTACTCTGTTTCTATTTCTGTTGCCACCACAGCACTTCTGGACCCTATGCCACTCTAGAATCCTAAAATCAATTCCAAACTGTGCATACTCTCAGCCTCTACACAATTTCCTTCCCAGGTTTGTGTGTATGTATTCTTCTCATGGTATTTACTTGCTCATTTCTTGCTCTTGTCTGAAACCTCAGTGTTCCTTCTCTGCTAGTGTTGGCAAGTTCAAGTTCTCTGGGTTTCTCTGGGTAGAAACTACTCAAAATTAACTTTCTGTTCCCCCATGGCTGCCATCTTTACCTTGACTATGAACTTTTGCCAAGGTTGTTTCTGTAGTTCTCTTCATCCAATTCTTGCACATCCTTCAAAGCTCAGCTCAAGTATAGAAAGGAGCCCTGTCCCTCTTGTTCATCAAGAGCCCAGTCACTAGCACAATGCCAGCCTCACAGGAGCAATTAGTAAGTATTTGTTGAATTAAAGAATGACTCTTCCACAAAGTTTCCCCTGACTCCTTTTGCCTGCATTCTTGTGGCTTCTCTAAACCCCAATGACATCAATTTATCAGCACTATGTTCTTATAGTTTCAGAGCATTGTTTTGTTTTCATCCACTTAAGGAAGACTAAACTCAATGAAAACAGAAGGAGGTTTTGAATGGGATGGATCCTAGCTCTGGCTATTTTTCTTATAGACTGGAGGATGAAAAACCACTTACTATATAGTAGACATAGTTCTTATCAATACTTTATTCTTTGATCCATTATAACATTATGAGGTAGGTGCTATTTTATCCTCCATTTTATTGCTGTGAAAACTAAAATCCAGAGAGGTTAAGTAACTTGTTCAAGATAAGAAAGCTGCAACATGGTTAAACCAGGATTTAAACCTAGAGTTTCTGGCAACAGAGTGTACAGTCATCAGTGTGGTGTTATGCTAACTCCCATACTACTGCAAAACAAGAAAGTATCAGATATCTCACCAGACAACCCAAAGTCTGAAAAACAAGTAAGTCAGCCTCCATAGTCAATGGGCTACAACATCAAATTATTCAGAATGGATAACCCCTTAAATTCAGCTCTGATTTATTCCTAACCCCAAATAAGATACTCTCTTGTTGTTATTGTTAGGTGCCATCTATTTGGTATCTGACTCAGAGACCCTATGTACAACAGGCGAAACATTATTGTCAATGAGTCTCTGCTATCCATAGGGTTTTCAATGGTGAAAAATGGTCTCTTAGCTCTTCATAAAAGGATCTACTCATGTGTTTTGACCCTAAATGATAGCAAACATGCCCTAGCTAGAGCTCCTCTTCTCCTGGGGAGGGAATTCTCCAGCCCTATGAGATGCCACAGGGCTGGGATTTAGCTCAGTTGGTAGAGCGCTGCACTGCAGTGTCTGCGGTCCCGAGTTCAATTCCCAGCACCACAAAAATGGGAGAAGGGCCTGGCAATCCACTCCCAAGGCAATCCCGAAACAGTCAGCCATTGAAAACCCTAACAGGGTCGCTATGAGTCGGATACTGACTCAACGGCACTTAACAACAACAACAACATGAGAGGCCACATGGCTGAGAGGAGGACATGCCTTCTTTAAGGAAGTCCTGCTTCCTGGGGCTTGTCTGGCATGCCACCCTAGGAAGTTCTTCACTTTGAGCCTCTGGTTGGCTGAATAAAAATGAAGTAGGCATTTGTGTTTCCCCACTGATTGAGTTGGCTCAACCTGATGAAGGTTCAGATTCACAAAAGCATAGACAGGCTTGTTTCCAGGCTTGCAATGGAGCTGGAGGAAGGCAGGCAGTGTGCCCAGCTTCTTGCAAAGCATGGCCTTGGATATGTGTCACTGGTATCCTTTAAAATCAAGGCTCCAGAACCTCTCAGCCCCACCCCCAAGTCACGAGATGATTTGTGCAAGATGCCCTACTTCTGATGCCAACTGGATCCAGTTCAAATGAGTGTGCAGATCAGAAAGCATTTTTTTAAAGCCTGAGTGCATCCATTGTGGGCAAAATATTCTGTAAAAGAAGATGTCTCAAAGTGGCCCCCTCTTGGTCACTCAAGCTTAATATTTTTGTTCTATACTTGAAAGCTTTTTCCTCAGAAAAGCTTAGATTCTGATCATGCAAATACCAGTCATTTAACAGAGTGTGAGCCTGATTAAATTATGTTTCTGAGTTCTCGTTTGATAAGCAATAATTATAGTAGTACCTTGATATTTACAAGTTTATTGTTCAAGTTTCAGTGTTCATGCGATGCATGTTAGGTTCACAAAGAGTAATTTGTAGGTGTCCAAATGTGCGAGCATGAATCATCCCCTTAGGCATACAAGGCTTCTGATGGGGTCAGTTAGAAAATATACCTAATTGAGTGGTCAGCATCTACATCTCAACATGCACTTCTGTTCTTTGGAGTTTGTTGCTGTTGTTAGGTGCCTTCAAATTAAGTCCTACTCATAGTGGCCCTCAGAGAGCTTTTAATGGCTAATTGTTTCACAATTGCTTCAAGAGTGGAATGCCATATCCTTCTCCTGTTTTTGTGATGCTGTGGATGGAATTCAGATCCTCAGATATTGCAGAGCAGCACTCTACCAACTGAGCTAAACCCAAGCCCCATTCTTTGGTGTAGTAATTATAATTTAGGGATTCTACTCCAAATGTCAAGGGTAAATATTGCTGAATCAGTGGCACAGCTAATTCAGATGTGCAAATGTTTGTGACATGAGGCTTTTAGAATTTTCTCATTCCACATGAAGGGCCGTGTTGCTAATCAATCAACTGCCCTGACTAAATGCAGCCAACATCAGAATCATCTCAAAAGTTTAATCGGACTTGATGCCTACAGATAGGAAAATTTCTCACAATTGCTGGGCTTTGCAAGATGTAAAATAAGCTGCCTCTTTTTAAAATTTGAATCTGATATTAAATGCAGATTTCTCCATCCCTTCCCATACATATTTGGGTATCTCAGAGAGAACTTGCCAAGTATTCTCTGAACACATCAGGAAAATGGGTCACTTCATTTGGTCTTACCCCCTTTGGTAATGCGATTGAGACAAATGCTTTGGGAGCAGTAGGTGAAGAAAAGGAGGAATAGCAGGCAGATTTCATACAGGAGAAAAATAGATACAGCAGACAAAATTTTGGAGGCAAATTGATGTGCCGCTATACACTTGAAGACAGCCTACTTCTTAGCCTTAATATTTGTTAGAAAAATATTAATAATCTGTAGAAAACACTTAAGTTTTGTGGATTTGTGATTCAGTTTCAAATACTACTTTTTGGATTCCTCCATTATAACAATCTGATGCCCCAGATTGCAGACCTGTTTGGATGTTAATTTGCCCAGTGGTATGTGCTCCATGAAGACTGAGGATGGGAATATATCTTTAAAAAAAAAACTTGTACCTGAGAAACTATCAGTGTGTCTTTTATGTGGTGAGTTTGAATGAAGAAATGATATTTAGTGTGAATGATTTCATCTCAGAGACTTATCTATCATGAGTCAGTCATAGACCTATTCCAATGGCAATTTCTTTTGATTGCAAGAAGCTTTCTGAGGTTGGAGGCAACAGCATATATCTTTCTGCTGATTTTATCCTGAGAGATGGACTGGCTTATAGGTACCCAACCTGTGCTGTTGCATAAGGCCCCATGCTTTGAGGAGCTCCACACTTGGTTTCATACTCTACTATTACCTTCTTGGGCTGGGGTTTAGCTCAGTAGCTCAGTGGTAGAGTGCTACTCTGTGCTCTCTGAAGCCCTGGGTCCTATCCTCAACACTGAAAAACTTAGAAGGTATGGCAGCCCACTCCTGAAACAATCAGCCATCTAAAACCCTATGAGGGACCCAACTCAATGACACCTGACAACAACAACACATAGCCTTCTTAAAATTCTGAATCATTTTCAAACAAGGGGTCCTGCATTTTCATATTACACCAAGCCTCAAAAATTATGTAGCCAGTCCTCCCTGACAGCCTTATACACACAGTGCTAGACTAGAGGCTGTGAACCAGCCTAGCCCTCCCCTTTGGCCTTGCTCCCCTCAAATTGAATTCACAAATAAGGTCTGGGTTTGTGAGTATTTCTCCTTTTAATAAAAAGGAACCTGTTTAATAAAAGTCCTCAATAGTGTCCATTTCATCCAAGAGAGGCAAACCTTGTCATTTGGACTCCAGATGAAAGTCCCAGATTCCTACCATGCAAGGTTGCAATTTGGTTTCAGAGTCAAAAAGGGCCCAGAAGATAGGGACCCAGAAAGGAGCTTCCTTTCCACATGGGGATGGGAGAAAGGAGAAGGAACCTGAAACAAACTTGAAAGATCCTCAGGAGATCCCTGGGGGACCCATACTGCTGGACTCTTCTCTGTTTTGTCTTCCAGGACTCAAGTGTCCTAGGACAATCTTGTTAAGATGCACATTCTGATGCATTAAGCCAGTGTAGGGCTTGTGATTCTGCATTTCTAGTAAGCTCATAGGCAAGACTGATATTGCTGTGCTATGGATCATACTTTGAGTTGCAAGCTGACATCCTCAACAGTTTTCAGGTGTTGGGCAAATCCTGAATTCCTGCTTTATGCTGGCTAACAGTGGAGCTACTTTCCTAAAAGCAGTCTGGCCTCCCCTGTCTTCCTAATATATACACTGCCACAGGCTGCACAAGAACATGTATGCATGCATGCTATGAATTTGATGTCTAAAGCTCCAAATAAGAGAGAAGTCTAGTTCAAACTGCCTTAAACAAGGAGGTTTATTATCTTACCTAAATGAAAGAGCAGAGTGGGTCAGAGACAGGCTGCAGGAGCTCTATCATACATGGCTCTGCAGTGTTGTCAAAGACCCAGGCTTTCTTCTCTTTTTACCATCATCTTCAGAATTGCAAAATTGCTGTGATTGTCCCAGGCATCACCTTCAGACGAAACTATGTCCAGAGGCAGAAAGGAACTGTCTGTCTCTGATGTCTCTATTTAGGAAGCATATATGTATCTTCATAGCTCATCAGTTCCCAGAAGGCCTGTGCAAACGTCTCATATTTGACATCATCGGTCTGTTTCTAATCCAATCATTCCAGGGAGTGGAATGACTATGATTGTCTTAGCTTGAAGATAATCAGGTGTATTTGCAAGAGCCAGAGAGGAGAGGGACAGGATCCCTTGAAACACCTTGATAGGTGGAAGAGGAGATGTCCAAAAATAGTTCAGGTTATTTGGAGAGAAGAAACGTGCCATGACTGAGGGAAGGGGGAATGCATTGGCAGCCAGGTAAGTGTCTACTCACACTCACTTCCCAATAATAGGCCTTTATTTTAGGAAGGGCAATAAGCCATCTCATAGCCAATCTGTATCAGGGAGCACCAAGCCTCTCTTCGTTTTCACTATGTTTGCTCTCCCATGAAGCTAGCCTCCAAAATGTCTGGTTTGACTTTGAAAGACTAACCCCTCTTTACTGGGCAGGTGATCGTTGGTGCTTGATTATAATGCAAGAAAAGGAAAAATGATGGGACTATGAAATAAGGACCTGGTTGATTTTTCTGTTGTCTTCACTTCATCGAAATAATAAACATTTCACAGTTCCACCCTCATAGATCATCAGTTCATCCTTGTAGTTCAAACCTAAACAGAGGGCACTCTAAAATTTAACACTTTCTCCATCCAGCCACTGAAATTCAACAATTTTTGCCAGCTTTGTGGAGGACAGTCTCTCTGTTTAGACACTAGATGAATTTTGCAGTAAACAATTAAAAAAACAACCAGCCTTCTTGATCCAAAGTTGACATTTGATTTATTCATTTATTTATATATTTACTTTTAGCAGAAATACTTTGGGCCCTTTTAGATGTGGAAAACCAGTCTCAGAGTATGACCAAGGAGAATAGGGGGAAAGAAAGAGTTGAATTGCTATAGAAGATGAAGTTGGAAAGAATTTCCAGTATCCAGAAATTGCTTAGAAAGGGATTTGGGAAGCAGGGGCATGAACCAGTTTCTGCACCAGGGTGAAAGGCTGAGTGGAGTGAAGATTGGCAGGTGAAAGGGTCTCTGTGCTGATCTTGACCTGAAATTTTTGAGAACAGAAATGTTCCAAATTCAGTTTTATGTTATCTGCCTTGGCATAATAAAACTATTTCTTTGTTACTCTCTCTTTGTTCTCTTTGCTAAATTTTATTAACCCCATTCATTTATATTTGGCATTTGTGGAAAATTGAAAATGGGAAAGGTAGACATTGTCCTGAAACATCAGCATAAAGTGGAAAGAAAAAAAGAGTTAGGTATAAAAGGAAAAACCCAACATCAAGGATTTCGATGTAAATAGACAATCTGAACACTAGATGCCTAGGAGGAAACCTAGGAGGGCCTGAGGGAAGGGCCAGTGGGTAGGTCATGGTCTACAGAGCTGGGATTTGTGACATCTCTACTTCAATACTAAAATGTGTTATGTGAGGCCAGAGTACTTAGGTTTTCCCAGTTGGCTGACTCCTGGGTTGTTTGGAGAAACATACCATGTGTGGCAAGAATGGAACTTTAGTGCCATACACTTAGTCCAGAGCCTTCCTTTAACAAATGTGCTAACTAGGGCTGAGGGGCAGCCAATGAAAAAGCACAACCAGATCTCCAACATCAAACCTGGCTCTCCCTGGGCTCAGCCCCTGCCTCTTCACAAGAGCCAAGTCTGGGCCCTTGTATCCAGAGGATGTTTGGGAAAATCTGAGTGATTTAGAGCTCTCCAGTGGGCCCATGGGCTTAGCAGCTGGGAAATTCTGAATCACATTGGATGGAATGTTTTGTTTACTTCCTCCGCACAGGGCTAAAGGGGAGAAAGGGTTTGGTCTCCACCCCCATGTTCCCCACTAATTTGCTGGAAGCAGTAAATAATTTCCCAGTTCATCTGGTCTCACTTCTAACCAGTGTCTTCCTATGGCTAGTTTCAGAGGAGGAATATCACTTGAAACACTCAATTTCTTTTTAGAAGTTAGAAAAGAGAAGGAAGAATGTCTCTTCTTTAAACCTGCTCTTAGTAAAGCTGTTATTCCTTGCCACTAGTAGCACACAGGCACATCGTGGTCCTCCCTAGGACAGCCAGTGCAGCCAGGAAAGGAAGTGTATTCAAGGTTGTGAAACCAGATTGTTACACTAGAACCACTGGCCATCTTCTAGTTTAGTAGGTCAGAAGCCCTTCTTGAAACCAAATTAAAGCCAACACCCTATAAACAACAACCGTTAAAACTAGAACTTCTCAGGTTAAGTAAGAATTGACAGCATCTCAACCCAGGTGTAGCAGTCTCAGAGACAGGTCTCTAAGGAAGCCATTTCAAAACTACTAAAGCACTGCAGCTGATTCACACTATCATTGGTGACACTCAAGTTTCAAAGTGACCTTTCCCAGGTCCTATTGGCTAATGAGGGACATGTCTGGACTTGAACTCAGATCTCCACAGACTCAGTCCATTGACCTTTCTGTAACTCGCTACAGTGGTAGAATACTCTTGTGACTTATGCCTCACCTGGAGCTAAGATCTCCTTGGAGGTAGAGAGTGAAGAGATGACACTGGATAGGTAACTTTGTGTATATTACGGGGTCCAGTAACCAGGGAGCTCAGTGAGTTCAAATCAGATAAAACAGTAGCTTGACCTAATTAATCTAAGCAAAGGCACACAAACAAGCAAAGCAGGCACTTCAAAAACTATTTATAGTATAGTCATGAGTTGTTTAATGAGGTGGATACATTCTAGGAAATGTAGAGTTAGGTGATGTCATTGTCATGTGAACAACATAGAGTATACTTACACAAACTCAGATAGTATAGCCTACTGCACACCTCGGCTAGATGCTGTATACTTATGGTATAGCCTATTGCTCCTAGGAACACAATGACCAAAACAACATGAGAAACAGCACAAGATTAAATCAAGCACAAGAGAAAATGATGGTATCAACAGATTTAGTAAACATGAGCTATATGTAGCTGCTGCCAGTAAAATACAGCATCCTGTTTGATTGTTGTTGTTGTTGTTAGGTGCTGTCGAGTCGGTATCCGACTCATAGCGACCCTCATAGGGTTTTCAATGGCTGACTATTTCGGGATTGCATTGGGAGTGGATTGCCAGGTCCTTCTCCCATTTTTGCGGTGCTGGGAATTGAACTCGGGTCCTCAGAGACTGCAGCGCAGCGCTCTACCCACTGAGCCAAATCCCAGCCCATCCTGTTTGATAGTACACTGGTTTTTTGTCTATTTTTGTCCTTGTTTTGATTTGTTTTGTTTGTGGTGCTAGGGAGAAAACACAGAGCCTTGCATGTGATAGGTAAGCAACCTACCATTGCTAGTGAACATATTTTCTTCATGTGTATATGTGTGTGTAGAAAAATATACTAAAATAATGATTAAAAGCATAGTACAATATAGTAAATTCATAAACCAGCAATATATTCCTTTATTATCTTCTTCAAGTGTTATATACTTTACATAATTGTATGTGCTATATTCTTATAGCCTGCAGCCATACCATTGTGGTGTCCAATCCCATCAGATCTCAGAAACTAAGCAAATTCAATCTAGGTTAGTAACTGGATGGGAGACTGCCTGCTAACACCAGGTGCGGTAGGCTTAGGAGAAGGACCCAGCAGCACACTCCCCCAAAACAATCAGCCATTGAAAACCCAAGGGAAGCACTAACAATACTGTTTCACCTATTGTATGTGGGTTGCTATGAATCAGACACTGACTTGACGGCACCTGACAACAATACCTTTATAGCATTGGCAACACAGTGGGTTTGTTTATACCAGCATCACCACAAACACCTGAGTAATGGATCATGCTATAACATTACAATGATATGATGTTACCAGGCAAAAGGAATCTTCCAACTCCATTATCATCTTATCATACCACCATCATATGTGCCATGTCTCATTGACTGAAGTGTCATTATGAAGCTCACAATTGTAATTCTTGAAAGACCTAATCCAGTATTTCTGTGTCATCTGCCATTTCCTCCTCACATTGGTCCAGATACAGTCCAAGAATGCCTTGTGGTCCCGAGGAAAGAATACAAGTAAGAAATCATGCCATATTAGTTATTCTCTTTATAAAAATGTTGTAGTGGAAGATGTTACTATGCCACACAAGGGCATGGGAATTAATTTTGATTGAATGCTTACAAGAAGTCATAGAGTCTGCTACCTGTGGGGCAGTAGGCCAGTTGCTCCATCCTGCTTTAGTCTCTTCCTTTACAAGAAGGAAATGAGAGGAGAATGGGGTGTACACAGAGCTCAGCCCAGGGCGTGGATACAGTGAGTTATTATTTTTATTATCTAACTAGCATAATGGAACTGGGGTTTAGCTCAACTGGTAGAGTGGTTTCTCTGAGGCCCTGGGTTCGATCCCCAGCACTGCAAAAATTGGGAGAAGATACTGAGAGCCCACTCCCGAAACAATCAGCCATTGAAAACCCTATAAATACAGAGAAGCACTGACATGGTGCTGGGCATGGCACAGTGTTGGGGAGTGTTTTGTTCTATTGCACACAGGGTAATCTGAGCCGGACCCAATTTGACAGCAGTTAACAACAAACAATAAAATGACCTTTGATAGATTCCACTTTTAGTTCAACTCAGGGAAGAAATGGTTTCCATTGCATTGTCATCCAACTTCTAATTTAGGCATCTCCATTTCGGGAACCAAATTTATTGCCTAAGTATAATTATCTAATTAACTCTGAAATAATTTATCTCTTTTCTCCCATTTATATGAGCTTTTATTTTCTGCAGCCTGGTTTTCATTTGTGTTTTAAACATCTTACTGTATTACTCCTGAGTGTGTCTTTCCAAAATCTTTCCAGGATATCAGAAGCAAATATAAATTGAAATGTAACTACTTGAGTACTGTGTTAGTAATGAGGAGTATAAAAAAGGATAAACCAAGGTTTCTGATATCACAAAACTTACAGTTTAGTTAAGCACAGTAAGATCTATACATGAAAATGATAAGACAACAAGGAAATTCCAAATGAGAGAAGTATGGAAAGTATAAAATAGCTCTGAAGAGGAAGAAAGATTTCTAAAATTGGAGGTTCCATTGGGAAGGACATTCTGAAATTTGGGCTTAGAATTCTGGAGAGAAAAAAACTGTGTCACAATGGAACCCATAAACTGGAAGTCTCACGTTCCTCTAAGAAAGTTAACTAATTCATTTACTTACTTATTTATTCAACACACATCTGTTTAGCTCTCCTGTAGTAGGCTCTGTATAGGTACTAGGTGATATGTACAAGACTCATCTTTGCCATGTAGAATATAAAGTCTAGCTTGTCAAGAAAAAAAAAACATTACTAGTTCTGTCATGTGGTAATTATAGGAGCAAAGAGCAAAGACAGGAGGTGCTAAAGTAGAAGAGTCTAGTCTGAACTCTAAGTAATCAGCTCATTCCCATTTGCCAGCCCATTTAATAAATGCAAATTTTATTTCAAGTAATTTATTCTAGATTCTTATGGCTTCAGTCAGATTCACCATAGACTAGTCACTACACTGAATAAAAGATATATTCATTTTGTGAGGAGAAATTAATCATTCAGTGAGGTTGAGACAACTGAAAGCTGTGTAAGTGTTTTTAGGACACCAAAGTGACTTTGATAGTGGTGAGCAACCCACCTTGGCACACTCTGCCATCTAATTTGCTTTTTGAATCATAGGACCTTTTCAAAACTGTGTGAACAATTACTGTCCCTTGAGGCCATCAACTTTCTTAGGAGCTGATTCTCATACCATCCATCATTTTGATTTCTGGAATAACAAGCAATCATTTGGAAAGGAGAACTTTTATGCACTTGCCTCTAAAGCCTTTTATTTTATCCACAAAAAAAAAAAAAAAAAAAAACTTTCTGAGGGAAGAGTTCTAGGGTTCTTTCAATTTTTGTAGGAAGGAATATTTCTCCTAGTATGCAGCCCAGTCTAGTTCAATGAAATAATACTATTTAAGAATTAGTTGATCTGAGTCCTAACCATACCACATGGTGGGTCTCAGTTTTTCATCTGTGATAATAATGACAATATGATAATCATGAAAGCATTGTACAAAATTGTTGTTGTTGTTGTTAGGTGCCATCGAGTAGGTATCCGACTCATAGAGACCCTCATAGGGTTTTCAATGGCTGACTATTTCGGGATTGCCTTGGGAGTGGATTGCCAGGCCCTTCTCCCATTTTTGCGGTGCTGGGAATTGAACTCGGGACCTCAGAGACTGCAGTGCAGCGCTCTACCCACTGAGTTAAATCCCAGCCCATTGTACAAAATAGAGAATGTCTTATTGTTTTGCCTTCTTAGGCAGCTTGTACTCATTTCTGGTAATGATATCCAAAATATCCCTGGGAACTAGCTACTTCCCTATGTGGCACAAAGCATGTGACACAAACCTAGCCAATCAGAACAGTAAATGATGATGCTTGTGGGCATTAAACAAGACAGCAACTGGCTCAGGAAAGAATGTTACTTAAATAGGTCAAATAAAAATGAATTGAGAGAATTGTGTGGGAGCTACTGGGATAAGGTACTCACCCTTTTTCATCAATGTAAACCTGGAAGGAAATGAGCTTGAGGCTACAGTCTATAAATAGTGGGCTTAAGAATGAAGTTAACCTATTGCCCCCACTGTGGATGGTCATTCTTCACAATTGCAAGGGTATGGAATCAACCAAGACGTCCATGAACAGAGGACTGGATTTAAAATCTGTGGTATATATACATAATGGAATATTACTCAGCAATAAAGAAGAATGAAATTATATTGTTTGCAGCAAAATGGATGGAACTGGAGAACAACATTTTAAGCAAACTAACCTAGACTCAAGAAGAGAAATACCATATGTTCTCACTCATATATGGGAACTAAATCTAACTTAAAGGGAAAATTTTTTATATATGTAGATAAATAAAAATGAACAATCATACTTACCTAATAATGGAAATTACAAGTGGACCCAGTAGGAGGGAGGAATGAATTATACTATTTGATTGAGTCAGACTTGGTGTAAACCCCACTTGGCTGTAGTGTTTAATTCTTTTTGTACAGTGTTTGGTTCAATTTGCTAACATGTTACTGACAATTTTTGCATCTACATTCATGAGAGATATTGACCTATAATTTTCTTTTTTATAATGTCTTTGATGTTGGTATTAGGTTAATTCTGGTCTCATAAATTGTTGTTGTTGTTGTTGTTAGGTACCATCAAGTCAGTATCCAACTCATATTGACCCTCATAGGGTTTTCAATGGCTGAAGGTCTCATAAATTAGTTAGGAAATATTTCCTCTGCTTCTGTTTTCTGAAAGATTGTAGAATATTGGTATAATTTCTTTCTTAAATGTTTGGTAGAATTCACTAGTGAACCTATGTAAGCCTGGTGCTTTCTGTTGGGAAGTTACTAATTACTGATTCAATCACTTTAAGATATGTAGGTCCATTCAGATTGTATGTCTTTCCTGGGGTGAGTTGTGTGCCCTTGAAAGGATTGGTCCATTTCATCTTGGATATACAATTTTAGACATAGAGTTGTTTATCACATTCCTTTACTATCATTTGCATGTATATGGGTTCTGTAGTAATGTTCTATTTTTCATTTGTGCTATTAGGAATTTATATCATCACTTTTTATCTTATCCTCACTAGAGACTTATGTCTTATTTTTCAAAGGATCAGCTTCAGTTTTCTTTGTCTATTATTATTTTAAATTCTCTTGACTTCACTAAATGAAATACCACCAATGACCATGCATTAATTCCTCCATTTTCATTATCCCAGCTTTATGAAACTTCCTTGGTATGATTAAAGGCCAGAACCAATTTTTTGCAAAGTTGACTCTTGCATTCCTATAAAACAAGTATGTATTCCAAGGAATAAATTTAGACCCATTTGTTTTTTTCTACACATCCTTAGACTGTGCAATTCGAAAAACACATTACAAAGTCAGGCGTGATGGCACATGCCTGTCATCTCAGTGACTCCACTTGGGAAGTAGAGGCAGGAGAATCGTAAGTTCGAGACCAGAGGCAGTCTGAATAATTTAGGGAGACCCTGTCTCAAAAAGTTAAAAATAAAATGGGCTGAGGGTGCAGCTCAGTGGGACAGCACTTGCAAAGCATGTACAATCCCTAGCACAAAAAAAAAAAAAAGAAAAAAAAGAAAAGAAAAAAGAAAAAGAAAAGAAAAGAAAGAAAACAGAAAGAAAGAAAAATACATTACGCATTTTCTTGAGGTACTAATCATTAATAAACATCCAATAAGCAAATCAGATTCAAAGGATGTTCTGCATTGTCTAAGTATTTGATCTCTTGGTGATAGTAATGCCATCTATACATCCATCCATCCAACCAACCACTGATATCAGAGGGTGCCAAGAATATGTACGCACATTTTAAAAAAGAGAACCCTGTGTTAGATAACATCTCTTAAAATGTATATACATTTCTGGCACCCCCAATATGTATTTAGCAAATATTTATTATGTACTTACTATATGGCAAGCACTGTGCTAAGCACTAAGTGTTCAGTACTGAGCAAAACAGACATAGTTATCTGCTCTTGTAGAGCTCATCATCTTTTGTCCTCATTATTTGTTCACCACACTGATTCCCATCATCTGATTTGTAGTTAATTTCTAATGTTATAATAATAATTTTTATCTCTTCTATCTTTCTTCTTTCACAGGGCTTTACTTCACTTTATTTGTACATTTATTTACTTACTTATTTTAATTTTTGCAGTCCTAGAAATCGATCCCAGGGCCTTGCACATGCTAGGCAAGACTTTCACTACTGGTCTACCTCCCCAGCTCCCAGAATTATTTTTAAAATCTGAATTCTCTGTTTCTCTACCATTCATGCCTTATATAACATGGACTTTGTCTCTCTTGCAAGACTGTAATGCCTGAACTCTCTGTGACTGACCTTCAGCATAGTCCATCTTCCACAGGATACTAGCGATGTCAGTCTTAGCATCACTATGGGTTTGTCATCCAGATGTTGTCTTCCAACGGCACGCAATATCAAGTATGTGATACCACCTGTGAAGTAGTTTTGCTTTGTAAAAGTTGAAGCTAAATGCTATTGGGCCTTTTTAGGTAAACTACTAGTTAGAGGAAATAGGAAAGATAGAAGAAAATGTTAAATGATACCAACAAGGAAGAAAGCAAATGGACAAATGTAACATGTGACATAGTCTCCAAAACAGTATACTATGTTTGTTTGTTTGTTTTTTCCAGTAAGCCAATGGCATAGAGATAAAAGAAGGTAGAGTGAAGAAGTTTGTTGTTGTTGTTAGGTGCTATGGAGTCGGCTCCAAATCATAGCAATCCTATGTACAACAAAATGAAACTCCTCCTGACACTGTTCCATGCCAGGCACTGTTGTCAGTGTCTCTCTGCCATTCATTGGGTTTTCAATGGCTGATTGTTTTTTAGGAGTGGGCTGCCAGGTCCTTTTCCCTAGCCTGCAGCACCTGGTGTTCCCAAGCAGTCTCCCATCCATGGACTAACCAGGCCCAACCCTGCTCAGCTTCCAAGATTTGATGAAATAGATGCCACAGTATGGCTGTAGGCCAGAATGAAGAAGGGGTTCTCTAAATTAAGATTTCTGAGAATCATTACAATCTAGTGCAACAAGGGAAACTGATGTCCTAGGTTGAACAAACACACTATACGATGTTTATAAGATAATTGAAGACATTTGAGAGTAAATCTCAGTGGGATTGTGGGCCAAGCCCAGTGACACATGCCTATAATCCGAAAGTTTGAGACCAGAGGCAGCCTGAATAACTTAGTGAGACCCTGTCTAAAGGTAAAAACTAAAAAAATTAAAAATTAAAAAGTGCAGCTCAGTGGTAGAACACTTCCAAAGTGTTTGTGAGACTCTGGGTTCAGCCCCTAGTATCATGAAAGAAAGAAAAAGAAAGGAAAGGAAGGAAGGAAGAAAGGAAGGAAGGAAGGAGAGAGAGAGAGAGAGAAAAGGAAGGAAGGAAGGAGAGAGAGAGAAAAGGAAGGAAGGAAGGAAGGAAAGGAGGGAGGAACAGAGGAAGGGAAAAGAAAACAGAAGAGAGAAAAGAGAAGAGAAAGAAGAGAAGAGAAGGAAAAAAGAGGGAGTGAGGGAGAGAGAACAAGTCTTGCTATATTTTCTTGTAATTACCAAGCCATTGTCGTTCTTTTTCCTAGCACCAGCAAAGTGCTTGGCAAACAAAGGGGGCTTGACAATTGTCTGTCAAGTTAATATTTACAATCAATTCTTTCTTTGTTAACATCCTCCTCATGACCTAAAGAACACAAACGCAGAAACACCATTTTTGTATTTGCAGTTTTTTTCTCCCATCTTGTAAGTCTTCACTTACTATCTTGCAGGATTCTTTTTCTCCTATCTTGTAAATCTTCACAGGGATTCACCTTCTTTTAAAATGGAGAAGCCATCACAGTTCTAAGCTCCCAGGCTCCAGAAATATGCTAATATTCCATTTGTAAACACTACCAACAAATTGGTTCTGTCATTAAGATTTAATGACTTTTAGAATAGCTAGTATTTATCTTTAGAATAACACTGAGACTTGATTCCCTTAATGAACGTTTTTCCCTGACCTAGCAGTAGCTAATTTCTACTTAATGGCTTTGTGCTGACGTTAGATTTAATTCCTGGGTTCCTCCCTGAAATACATCTTCATGGAGGCTGCTCCCAGGCTGTTTGGCCACAGTGCATGATATTTTCTTTAACTCAGAAATTGAAACGATTGAAACCATGTACTTTTCTCTTTTTTTCCCCCACTCTTTGGAACTTTGTATATTGCCAATCTGACAGTATTTTCAAGTTTTCTGAGTGTTTTTAAGTTAAATTAACCTTATTATATAAAATTTGGATAGCCATAACCCACAGTCCTTTAATATGTATCCTATAGTTAAACAAGTCTCCTCTTTAGTATGGTGTTTTAAAGTATAGGATATTATAAAGAGACTGCAGCAAAGATAATAAAAGCTTGTACATGGGTCATCAACTAATGAATGGACATGTACAATGTGATATATCCATATGACAGAATATTATTCAGCAATGAAAATGAAGTATTGATGCATGCTACAATCTGAATGAACCTTGAAAACACGGTGTCAAGTGAAACAACATACTGCATTATTCCTTTTATAGAAAATGTCCAGAATAGGTAAATCTAAAAAGACAGAAAGATTGGTGATTGCTGAGAGCTGGAAGGGTTGGGGGAAAATAGGAAGAGATTGTTAATGGATTTCTTCGTGGAGAGATTACAATGTTCCAGAATTAGATAGTGATATTGGTCTCACAACTTCATGAATACACTAAAAACCATTGAATTATACACTAATGACATGTAAATTATATCTCAATAAAGCTCACTTAGTTTTAAGTTTGGGCATGAGAATTAGATACAGTATTTTTAGAGTAATGCTAGATGATATAAGGCCTGCAGCTGTAGCCCTGTGGCATCTGATCCCGTGAGATCTCGGAAGCTAAGCAGGGTCGGGCCTGGTTAGTACCTTGATGGGAGACCACCTGGGAACACCAGAAGCTGTAGGCTTGGGAGAAGGACCTGGCAACCCCCTCCCAAAAATCAATCTGCCATTGAAAACCCTGAGAACAGCAAAGAAGCACTGACAATAGTGTTTCCCCGTTGTACAGAGGGTCGCTATGAGTCGGATACCGACTTGACAGCACCTAACAACAACAACAGATGATGTAAGAAGCAAACCTAAACATTATAGTGACTTCATGTTAGCAATTTGCTTTGTTTTCTTATTCACATAACAGTCCAATGCAGGTAGTCCTGTAGATAGGAGCCTCCCAGGGCGAAATCCAGAGACTCAGGTTCTTTCTATCTCTCATCTCAAAGACCTCAGAATCCTCTGCATCAAGATGTCTCTAGGGCCTCTTCATTCATTACCCAGATGGGCAGAAAGAATGAGCAGAGGCATATCGGTTGTTCTGCCCTCTCTGCTTGGAGTACCCCATATCATTTCAATTCAACTTCCACTGTGTTCCACGGTGCACCTGATTACAAGAGACCTTTGGAAATGAAACTGGGTTGTGTCCAGTAAGAAGAAGAAACGTGTCTGGCCAGTGGCTCACCAGTCCCCTCCCATAGTGTCCCCACCCTTCCCCGTCCTCTTCATCCTCTCACCTCCCCAGCTCACTGTTGCTTATCTCCAGTTGTTTGTTTTACTCATCACCTAATATAATTCTGTATTCTATGCAGTATTGGCATATACATAGAAGAGAATAATTAGATTGCTTTTAATCCTTTAAGGGGAAGGAGAGTATGGCTTGCACATGGGGTTTATCAAGCTCCTCCTTCACTCTCCTTAACCCATTGCCTTTCTCATCAGACATACTTTTTCTTTAGCAACTCTATTCTTTCTTGGTACTGCCCATTAGAATAGTCAGTGTTCCTTTGTTGCTTATAGATGTTGTTTCTACATGACTGTCTATGGACTGCTTTTAGATCATAGTGAAGCCATCAAAATTAATACAATGTAGTTATGTGTTTGTGTGTATGTGCATGTGTGTGTGTGTGTGTGCGTGCGTGTGCGTGTGTGTGTGTGAGATTGCCAATGCCCTGGCTCAAGAAATTTATTTAGAGATTATATCTTTCTTTTGGGATGTGAAAATATTCTTGTCTTCCATGACACCATAGTGCTGGTTGATTATTTTTAAAAGTTCTACTCCAAAATAGATGTAACCTTATACTTTGTTGAAATGCAGGCAAGCATTGCTGTGAGAGGCACAGAGCTTTCTGAGATGTCTTTTGAGAAAAGAGTATTTAGAGCTACCACTCATCAATCACTTGGAAAGCACATAATCCCATAATCCTGATCACATGGTGTATATGTTGGCCTTCTTAGGAGGATTGTTCCTATTTGTAGTTTATGGGGATAAGAATAAAGGGTCTTCTAGAAATGTAGAAAGTGTTGTAAAGGCTTACCCTGGGTCATGTGTGAATTCCCCATAAGATTACTAGCTTGAAAAAAATAGCTTATGGTCCTAACTACAGGCCACACTCAATTTCTTTGGTCAAATTTTCACTATTATATTTACTTGGCATTACATTTACTTTCGGCCTGTAGCCGTACCACTGTGGTGACTGATCCCATCAGATATCAGAAGCTAAGCAGGGTCAGACCTGGTTAGTACTTGAAGTGGAGACTGCCTGGGAACACCAGGTGCTGTAGACTTGGGAGAAGGACCTGGCAACCCACTTCCAAAAACAATCAGCCATTGAAAGCCCTACAAATAGGAGAGAAGCACTGACAATAGTGTTTTGTCTGTTGTGCATAGGGTCACTATGAGTCAGACACTGACTCCACTGACTCCACAGTACCTAACAGCAAACAACATTTACTTCAACTTGGAACTGACATTTACTTATAAATGTACTCCAAAATCCAAATAGACCTTCCATTTACTTGTAGATGCATCTCCAGACCCTCTCTACTTCCTTGTTGTTTTAGAAATGGGCCATTTAAAATTAATAGTCAAAGACTTCAACATTGGGACAGGGGCCATGGTGTCTGGCTGCAATCTTAACAACTTGGGAGGCTGGAGTAGGAGGATTGTGAGTTCAAGGCCAGCGGCAGCCTGCATAACTTAGCAAGACCATGATTCAAAATAAAAAATTAAAAATGGGCTGGGGATACTATCCAGTGATAAAGCATTTTTAAGGTATGTGTGAGGCCCTGGGTTCATCCCTCAAGTTGTTGTTGTTCGGAGCTATTGAGTCTGTGTCAGACTCACAGAGACCCTACATACAACAGGTAAAACCCTATTGTCAGTGCTTCTCTGCTATCCATAGGGTTTTCAATGACACATTGATTTTTGAGAGTGGGTTGCCAGGTCCTTCTCCCAAGCCTACAGCACCTGGTGTTCCCAGGACGTCTCCCATCCAAGTACTAACCACGCCCAACCCTGCTTAGCTTCTGAGATCGGATGGGACTGGATGCCACAGTGCTACGGTTGCCAGCCCATCCCTGTAGTACCACTAAATAAATAGGGGTGCAGCTCAGTGGTAGAAGACTTGCCTATCATGTGTGAGATCCTGGGTTCAAACCCCTAATATTGCAAAATAAATAAATAGATAAATAAGTAAATAAATATCTTCAACATTGGACCTACATTTCCCTAGTACAAATTTAACTTTTGAAAATGTACATCCTATCAAGTCCACATATACTGACATCTTATACATGACTCAATGTGTGACCTCATGCAAGTCAGGCAAGCCCACTAGGCTCAATTTTCACCAAGAGAAAGGAGTAGAACAGTCTGACCTCTAATGTCCATTTCTCTTTGTATACACTAAATCATCAATACATGGTACATATGCACTTCATGATAATATATCAAGGGCTTTATTTTCTATCCATAGTTAGAATCTGACAAACTTCAAAGCAAATAAAATGTTTTGAGTACAATTAAAGCTTCAGTAGAAACCACTTGTCATTGAGGGTATTGGCAAGTCAAGTAGGACTGGAGTTTGCCTTTGCTATCAGGTAACTCATGCCACCAGATCCAGCCTTCAGTAGCAATTTTATCATTATATTGAGAGCAATGTGCAGTGCAATTCCTTTCCATGACCTTTCTTCCTAGGATCATATGGGTGTTGGAGCTGGGAATGAAGGTGCAGAAATCCAACATTTACTTATATATCACAGTAAGAGGTCAGAAAAAAAGAATTCAGGTTAACAACATGGAGGTGGGACTCAGAATGGGTGCTTCTAAAATCAGGAAGATGAAGTTGTTGCCAAGGAAGAATATACTGTATTAACATTACATTTTTCTTCTTGAAAAGGAGGTGCTAGTATAAAAAGTAGCAATTTGGAATCACTGAAGATGGGAAGATTGAGAAAACCTTTCTCTGATTGTGAACTGAAATAATTGTAACCAAGGAACTTCCCATTACTGAACCCAAGAAATTAACCCCATTACACTATGGGGGTAAGAACATGGGCTTCTGGTGTCAGCAACCTGAATTCAAAGTCTGGCTCAACCACTTAAAACCTTTATGAAATTATTCAAGTCATGTACCTTTAGAAGCCACCATGTTATCTATAAAACAGAAATGACAGTATAAGGTTCTGATAAGGATTCAAACAGATAATGAACCCAATGCACACAGTGAGCACTTAAGGAATTGACGGCCATTTTTCTTATGTCTGTCACCAACATTCAGTACATAACCCAAGATTTCCTGGGCCCATTTTCTTCTATCTTGCTCCAAAAATTTGTTTAAATTTTCTGACATTTCTTGCGGTTTTACTTGTTTTCCCTCCTGCTCTTCTCCTCCTCTTCTGATTCCTCCTCCTCTTCTGATTCCTCCTCTCAGAATAGAAGCAGTAGTGGCCATAGGTCAAACTGACCTTGAAGTAATATGACTTCACATTAGTCCTGTGTCATCTGAAGTTTTGGATCTGGGGATTATTCTTAAGACATTGCAAACAAGAAAAGGAGAGTTGTCATCTTATTTTCCCTCCCACTTCCACGCTTGCTAGAGCTGCTCCCTGTTCAAGCCTGCAGAGTCAGCTGTGTTGTGCCAGATGCAGTGATCAGAGCTAAGGCTGCTCTTGTTTTTGCTTAAGAAGAGCAACTTTCAGTGGGCTGAGACATGCTCCAGTGCTTCAACTAACTGTTGTTGTTAGGTGCCATCTAGTCAGGTTCAACTCATAGTGACCCTATGTACAACCCAACAAAACACTCCCCAACACTGTGCCATGCCCAGCACTATATTAGTTCTTCTCTGCTAGTCATAGGGTTTTCAATGGCTGTTTGTTTCAGATTGTTTTGGGAGTGAGTTGCTGGGTCCTTCTCCCATTTTTGCAGTGCTGGGGATTGAACCCAAGACCTCAGAGAGTGCAGAGCCTCACTCTACCAACTGGGCTAAACCCCAGCCTATCTACTTTTATATGCCAGCAAGGTAGTTTTTCCCCACATAAAGCTCAAGTGGCTACTGAGACTATCCTTCCCTCTCTGCTAATTCATTGCTTTACCCAGTCTTCACTGTCTACTTCAAGTATCAATTCCTGCATGAAGGCTTTCTTAGTCTCCCCTAGACTCCTTGTCCCTTTCAGCTCATTTTGTTATTGTTAAGTGCCATTGAGTCAGATCTGATTCATAGAAGCCCGAAGTACAACAGAATGAAAGACTACCCGATACTGTGCAATGCACATGAGCTTTTGATGTTTGAGTCCATTGTTGTAGCTACTTTTTCTTCTCACAAAAGAAGATCCCATGGGCTTTACTTCATTCCCATCATTAAAGTTGACTCTACTTTAAGAAGGCAACTCTTACCCAGCTGTCTTTTGAATGACTTACACCCTACGGGCTCATTTTCTGTCACTATATTTGACAGTGCTTCTCTACTATTCATAAGAATTTCAATGGCTAATTGTTTTGAGATGGGCTGCTGGGTCCTTCTTCCTAGTCTGTCTTAGTCTGGAGGCTAAGCTGAAACCTGTCCACCACCATGAGTAGCCCTGTGGGTATCTGAAATACTGGTAGCATAATTTGCAGCATCACAGCAGTGTGCAGGCCCCCATAGCATGACAAGATGACAGACATGTGTGGGCTTTCAGCTCGTTATTAGGTGCCACCAAGTTGGTATTCGACTCATAGCGACCCTATTACAACAAGCAAAACACTATTGTCAGTGCTGCTGTTCATAGGGTTTTCGATGGCAGATTGATTTTTGGGAGTGGGTTGTAAGGTTCTTCTCTCAAGCCCACAGTACCAGGTGCTCCTAGGCGGTTGCCCATCCAAGTACTAACCAGGCCTGACCCTGCTTAGCTTCCCAGATCTGAGGGGATCAGATGCCACAGTGCTACAACTGCAGGCTTGCTGCAGCTCATAGCAGGTGCTAATAGCAGGAACTCATGTCTTTACATCTCCTTGATTAATCTAGTGAAGTATCCCGGGTCTCCTCAAATGAAAACTCCTAGAAAATGTTTGTTGTTCATAGGCTGAATCTGAACAATTTCTTCCAATCTGCTTGTTTCCTGGTTTGATAACCATTCCCAGATTTTAATGCAATCTAACTCTGATGTATAAATTGACTAATTAATTTTTATCCCTCCTGGCTTCTGATTCTGACCACATGGGTGGCTGGTCACATGTAAGTGAAGTACATAGAGGAGAAAGATCATGGTCTATTTTAACTAATGGGTGTTACCTTTGTTCATTTTTATTGTAGTGATAAGTGTATTTATCCTATTTTTCTCCTCTAAGTGAGAGTCCAGGGACTTGTTTTTCTATGCAAAATGAGAGTTTGAACAAAGTGGATGCTCAAATGATTAATAATTTGGATTTGATGAGCTAATTTACTTTGCATTGTGGAAGAGTGATATTAATGCAGTTGTGTGTGTACATATGTGCACATGCGTGTGTGTGTGTGTGTGTGTGTGTGTGTGTGTTGCGTACCCCCAGTGAAAAAGAGAAGAAGAAAGGCATAATGATAGCAGGCTCAGTCTTAGATTCCATTTTGAAATTTTCCTTTATTTACTTCTTTTGTACTTTCCCTTTATGAAGTTAATGTTCAAGACTAGATATTCAATTTTAGCCTCAAAGTTGGATTCTGTGAATCATCCTGCTATTAAGACCTCTTCTAAGCAAAATGTCACATCATCATTTATAAATTAGTGTGCCTTTTTCAAGATATTACCCCTTGAAGAAACATTTGTATCTTACTCTTTCTTACTCCATTATTAGGTATAAGTTCATCTTATTCCTATTATCTATGGGTAGAGAGCATTATTGGGAGGGGGATATCCAATTTTGTGTACAAATAGGTCCCCAACCTGGCTGATGGCCCCAATCACATGGGACTTCCTATTCCTTAGCCCATCCCTAGATATTCTGAGTCAGGATATCTGGGATGTGTCAGGCACTCAGAATATGCTTCTTCAAAAAGCTTCTTAAATGGAGCTAATGAGCAACTGATGTGGCAACCACTAGGGTAAAAAGATTAGGTCCTTTCCATTAGGAGCTGATAGGCTGCTTGGGAAGATCAAACATAAGAACAGATAACTTGCAAGCTTTAATTATATTATGAAATACCTTGCACAATTTAAGTACTATTTGCGAGTCATCTCACAAAGTGCTCTCATATACACCATCTCTCTGCAGGTAATGACGCTGTTTTGATTCTGTTTTTTTGTTTTTTTTTCTTAAATTCATATTGAGACAAAGACATTAACTGACTTGCTTGGAAAGCCAAAGTCCTGACTGAGCCCCAGCTGCCAATATAGCATGCCCCGTGCCCTTGACTATACAAAATGACTCCCAGGTCCAATGTATTTATTGATGGTGAAATGAATATCAATAAACAGCAAGCTGGGAGAATTAAGCAGGGCATCAACAAGTAAAATGAAACTGATGATTCAGAAACACATCTAAAACAGATGTTTTCCAGTTATCTGGAGGGAAATCTAATAAATGAAAACATATAAGAGTGTATTCTCTTCCTTTATAATTATGTCAGGAATTTGGTCCACCCCTATTTATTTGGGGACTCTTAACATTGTATGCATACTTAGTGATAAGATTAATCAAATTTTGCTGCTGCTGCTGCTGCTGCTGCTCTTGTTGTTTACTATCTTTTAAGAAGCTAAGATGAAGAGAATTGACTGCCTTGTGCATCTACCATGTCAGTACCCAAAATACTTCTTCTCAGGGCCACATGTACACAATCTCATCCCTTTTTCAATAGCCAGGATCCTTATGTTAGTGTCTGTAAGGACACTCATTTAGGCCCAAGATGAGCTGAGTAACAAGAGGCTTGCCTGTAATCCCAGCTACTAATGAAGCTGAGGCAGGAGGATTGAGAGTTTAAAGCTAGAGATAATTTGTGCAACTTAGTGACATCCTATCTCAAAAAAATAAGTAAATAAAGGACTAGTAGTGCAGTTCAGTGGTGGAGAAATTAGCTCACATGTGCAAGGCCCTGAGTTCAACTCCTAGTACTGAAAGAAAAATAAAAAAATATATAATATATATGTGTGTAATACACACACACACACACATATATATATATACACATATGTGTGTATGTGTGTGTGTGTGTGTGTGTATATATATATATATATATATATATATATATATATAACATAGATTTTGTTCTTAGGTGCCACAGAGTCAGATTTGACTCATAGCAACCCTATGTACAACAAGACAAACACTACCCAACACTGCACCATGCACATGATATTTTTATGTTTGAGCCCATTGTTGCAGCCACTGTTTCTTCTCATTCTGAGTCGGGAAAAGGAGGTCCAGGGGCTTTATTCCATTCACATCATTAAGGTTGACTCTACTTTAAGGAGGCAACTCTTCCCCATCATTTCTTGAATGACTTCCAGCCTGAGGTTGGTGGAGATGGGGGAGCTCATTTTCTGGCACTGTATTTAACAGTGCTTCTCTGCTATTCATAGGGTTTTTAATGGCTAATGGTTTCAGGAGTGGGCTGCCAGGTCCTTCTCCCTAGTCTATCTTAGTTTGGAAGCTCAACTGAAACCCGTCCACCATTGGTGGCCCTGCTGGTATTTGAAATACTGGTGGCATAGCTTTCAGCATCTCAGCAGCATGCAAGCCCCCACAGCACAACAAGATGACAGACACATAGGACAGGCATTAGATGGTAGACATGGGAATGCCCATGAAGGAGATTTTGTAAGCTTTTATAGGATGATAGAAACATATTTCACAGGATACAAAATGAGATCTTTATGAGATTGTGGCAAAAAGACAGATTTCATATGAGAAAAACTTCAAAGCCATCCCTCTAAACAATGCTTCTTAAATTCTGTGCATATGGCAAGACATTTATGGAATAAACTCTGAGTTCATTAGTGCACATGAATGGCTCTTCATCACGGCAGCTGTGCTGACCTCCCAAATCACCCTTTCTATTCGAGTTCTAACAGTATTTGTAGTTCTTCTCACAACAGTCTTACTTTCTTTTAATCTGCCCTTGCCTTGGCTCACGGTGCCCCTTCTGATGAGAATCATCATCCTTGTTCATGCTCCCTGGATGACCTTCCCTAACTTTTTAATACCCACTCAAGACTTTGTTCAAGTGTTACTTATTCCTACAAAGCCTTTCTTGGCAACATTCCACCCAAATACAACTGGCCATTCTCTGTTCCTTATTTAGTAAATGCTGCCTTTGCCCATCTAGTTATTCTAATCAAAAATATTTGAGTCATCCCAGACTCCTCCATTTCTCCCTTACCACAGCCAATCAACTAACTATACTATTGTTTCTAGTTGTCAGATATATCCCCAATACAGTGGCTCTTCACCATGTCCAAAGCTTCACCCTTTTTAAAAGCCACAGGTTTATTTTAGTAGCTTCCTAGCTATCTTTTCTGTTCCCATTTTAGCTTTCCTTCTGTGGATTATCTACATGACAGACAGGGTGATCCTTATCAAGTATAGGTCAGACCACATTAAAACTCTTGAATAGGTTTCCATTTTATTCAGAAAAATATCCACACTCCCAAGAATTTCCTGCAAGGCCATGTCTAACCTAAGAACCCACTGTCCTGTGACTCCCTTTCTACCTCTCTCCAGCCAATGAAGGTTCTTGCTGTTTTCTGTACCTTTAAACACATTCCTGTCTCAGAATCTTTGCAAACACAAAATACAAAGTATTTCATTAATACTCTGAGGAACAGAGAGCCTCTTGAAGCTCTCTTCCCTTGATAACCACCTTGCACATTCCTTTACTTCCTTTAGATTTCTGCTCAGACATCATCTAAGAGGGCTTTCTAGAGCATACACATGAAATTATTGTTGTAAAGTGTCAAGTCAGTGTCTCACTCATAGCAACCATATGTACAACAGACAAAACACTATTGTTGTGCTTCTCTGTTATTCATAGGGTTTTCAATGGCTGATTATTTTTGGGGAGTGGGTTGCCAGGTCCTTCTCCCAAGCCTACAGCACCAGGTGTTCCCAGGTGGTCTCCAGTCCAAGTACTAACCAGGTCCTACCCTGCTTGACTTCTGAGATCTGACAAGATCAGATTCCACAGTGGTATGGCTTCAGCACACATAAAATGTTGTTGTTGTTGCTAGGTGCTGTTGAGTCAGTGTCCAACGCATAGCAACCCTACATGTTGTTGTTGTTGTTAGGTGCTGTCGAGTAGGTATCTGAGTCATAGCGACCCTCTGTACAACAGGGGAAACACTATTGTCAGTGCTTCTCTGCTGTTCATAGGATTTTCAATGGCAGATTGATTTTTGGGAGGGGGTTGCCAGGTCCTTCTCCCAAAGCAACCCTACATATAACAGGCAAACCACTATTGTCAGTGCTTCTCTGTTATTCATAGGGTTTTCAGCGACAGACTGAATTTTGAGAGTGGGTTGCCAGGTCCTTCTCCCAAGCCTATGGCACCTGGTGTTCCCAGGCAGTCTCCCATCCAAATACTAACCAGATCCGACCCTGCTTAGCTTGTGAGATCTGACAGGATCAGACACCACAGTGCTATAGCTACAGGCACACACATAAAATAGCAGCTATTAATTTAAAGCACCCAATCTATCCAATTCTCCCTATTCATAGAACTTCTTCCCACCTGACATAAGATATGTCAATTTTTCATCATCCATCTTCCCATGCACAGCATGAATTTTGCTTGTTACCATGTCTTTAATAGTATAGTGCCTGTGTAACAATTGGCTGAATAAAAACATTCAGTACTGTAACTTATTGTAATTACTTCTGTATGTATTTGTTTTATCTTAATTAGATAGGAATTTATTTCTTAACCATTTTTATCTCCAGTACCTGACACATAGTAGACACTCCATAAATGTTTTGATTGATGGATGACTATATAGTGCTTTTTGTGAAGCACCAGAAAATGTTGAAATAATTTCTAGTTTCACTATTAGAATATATAACTGTGTATGTTGTGCTTGTTGTTAGGTGCCATCAAGTCGGTATCCAACTTATAGCAACCCTATGTACTACAGGCGAAACAGTATTGTCAGTGCTTCTGTGCTATTCATAGGATTTTCAATGGCAGATTTTTTGGGAGTGTGTTGCTGGGTCCTTCTCGGAAGCCTACAGCACATGGTATTCTAAGGCATTCTCCCATCCAAATACTAACCAGGCCCCAACCCTGCTTCGCTTCTGAGATCTGACGGGATCTGATGCCACAATGGTAGGGCTTACAGGTTTATTATTTTGTATATACAGCATAAAATAACAACAAACACATTTATTAAAAAGTGAGTCATAACTAATAATCAGCTATTTCTAAGTTTTATGTTAAAATGTATTTATTTCTTCATTTGTTGAGATCTGTCAGCTCTGGTCTATAAAGAAGACATCACATATACCAAAACTTAAGAACATGTATCGAACTTTTTGGAGAAATTTTATTATATAACTTTTTTCTTGTCACAATTACTTGTCGTCTTAGTGCTCAGAACTGAAGATATTCTCATTATACTGAGACACTGTGAGATGAAGGTAAATGATTAAACCACACTGTTTTAGACCAATACAGCCCAATCTGTTTACATTGCCAAGTAATTCATTTAAGACAGCTTAGTATGGTGATTTAAGAGTAGTTACTGTACTCAGCCTGTTTATTTTCAAATTCCAACTTGAGCAGTTTGTAGGTATGTGACCTTAGGCAAGTTCTTGGGGCTGGGGTTTAGCTCAGCTGGTAAAGTGCTACCGTGTGTGCTCTGAAGCCCTGGGATCAATCCCCAGTACCACAAAAATGGGAGAAGTTTCTGGCAGCCCACTCCTGAAACAATCCTGAAACAATCAGCTATTGAAAACCCTATGAATAGCAGAGAAGCACTGGCATAGTGCCTGGCATGGCACAGTTCCAGGAGTGTTTCATTCTGTTCTACATAGAGTCGCTATGAGTTGGACCCAACTTGGGGGCACCTAATAACAATAACAACAGGCATGTTCTTAACTTCCCTTTTCCTTGCATATAAATATAACAATACCTTACCTCAGAGTATTGATGAAAAGATTTAATGAGCTATATCTAAAAACCACATAAAACTGTGCTATGTAAATAGGAACTCAATCTTAGCTTGCTATTATTATAAAATATACTTTTATTTCTTTGTCGTGCACAATCACGGCCAATAAGATATTTCCTAATAGGCTCTGTCAGTCTTGACTCAAAGAATAAACAACTATTTATTATCAACCTCCATTTTTATAAAATTAATTCAAGTGCTGCAAGATATACATTCTCTTAAGTTTAAAATCATTTGCTTGGCACATCCTCAGCTTCGCTCAAGACAAGTTACTATACATTCTTCATTGTTGTTGTTGTTGTCGAGTCATGTGCAACTCAGCAACCCTCATAGGGTTTTCAATGGCTGATTGTTTCAGAATTGCCTCAGGAGTGGATTGCCACATCCTTCTCCCATTTTTGTGGTGTTGGGAATTGAACTTGGGACTTCAGGGACTGCAGAGCAGCTCTCTACCTTCTGAGCTAAATCCCAGCCCACATTCTTTATTAGAAAAATCAAAACTAATGGGACTTTACTTTGTGTTCACTGCTGAAAACTGAAGAATGGTTGTCCTAGATGTGCATGTCATCAAATGTAAGTTTGTTATTAGCACTTCACCATTAAAAACACTGGAAATTTTTATCGAAATTTGCTTTGATAAATGAAGAAAGACACAAGACATTAATTAAAATTTGTTTCACAAAGTATCAGTTGTCTACACACCATCTTAATGTCTACAAGAGCTCACAAGAGCCAACCTTTCTTATTCTGGGTGGGTAAAGCTTGAAACAGGTGAATCAGGTCCTGGTGATCAGCAAGTACCTGGAAGAGATACAGCATGCCCCAACATAGGCTTCTTACTAGAAATGAATCTAGGTAACCAACTATATTTTCAAATCTAATCTGCATCCAAATCTAATCTATACTCCAGTTTTGAAGATTCCTTTAATGGAAAAATGTTAGTTTGCAATTCTAATCTGCTCCTTTCCTTCAAATGTACCTTGCCCATAGGATGACTGAGTAAATATGATAGTGAAGTGGAGAGCACAGATAATGCTTCAGTTACGAGCAATGATGAGTGTGCTGAATACTAGGTAAATTGTAATAATGATAATGAATAAAAGAACAAATTGTTGCATGATATTGTTTTAAAGGGCATGGCAATCCATTCCCAAAGCAATCCCGAAGCAATAAGCCATCGAAAACCCTATGAGGGTCGTTATGAGTCAGACCTGACCCCACTCACCTAACAACACATTGTTTT